>JAVFBW010158710.1:0-11793 GCA_034783835.1 Mopalia ciliata
GCTATACTATTACACTGACCAGAAACTTCCACTCAATTACTTCACATCAATACCAACTGCTCCACAAAAAACAACTTCTCAGGTCCAGAATAAATAAAACAAGACTACACACCATTTTTACTAAGAACTATATTCCACAAAACGGAAGTGAATAATTGTGGTCTTACGCCAGTTGCTTAAAGAGAGCTACTTTTACAACACAACCTACAGCCATTGACTTTAATAAAATAAACAATTGTATAAGATAATTAGGGCGAGAGAAAATGGTTGCGACAGGTTCGGGATATGTCTTCCCGAACAACGGAAGAAGAGGTGACACGACAGCAATCTGCCTTGGCACAAGACTCTGACGAAGGTCTCCTTGAAATGGATGCAGTTATTTTACTGTGTTTGATACAACCCAGACCACAAGTAAAAGATAATCTGATAATCGAGGGTGGAAACTGGAAAGGTTCTATAAAAAGAATGAAAAAAAGATAGCGAATGGGGAGCTCACCTGATGTTAATGGCTTTGACAGAGGTGTTACGGAGGGACATTAAAGTCACAAGTGGAAATCAGGTATTTCATCATGTCTCCATCAAGCCTATAAACGCAGTGACACGAATGCCACTGCACTTCATTTTGGGTCACATTGTAGAAGTGTACTATGTCAGCCTGGTGCATAGGAATGTAAACCATTATACCCAAAAAATTGCTGCGGAGGGAATATAACTGTATGCTAGCTGGCGATCTTGCTCCAATGCTCGCAGCTCTTTACCAAGCGGTTTATCAAGGAAATCATATAGTCCACTTCGTGGCCACATTGCCAAGGAATTCCAGTACTACGTCTTATCTGAAATGTTAGATTTATGCTTGGTGAATTCCGGTGAAGATGAAGAGATGATGGAAGCAGCCTTTCCCAGGAGATTCTTATCTTACCTTGTCCCCAGATTCAAAGATAAAGCATATGAGTCCCAATTAATTGAAATTGCACCTTGGCATGAAATATAACAGACCATAATGTTTTTAATGTATTAATTGATTGGGCTAATTTCGAGTACATTTTTGCTCCTTCAAAGTATGACTAAATTGCAAGCTGATTACATTGAGCTAGGTATAGGCAAGGCCGGTGATTCATACCAAACTGGCCAACATTCAGAAACGCCCGCGATTATATAAAAAGAAGTTAATCTGTTAAATGCTTATTTGCCAGAAATAACCGTGAATCTTTGTTTTTGAACCTGAATAATAACTTTATGTGAAATCCATGGTTACCATTTACTTCTTGGGTAATATTTTACCATTCGCGTTATGTTCATTTCGGTGGTAACTGGAAAGCATTTCTGTGCAGCTGGCATTAAGCCTACCCATGTGCAAACTCAAATGATATACTTGTTTGTTTTGTTTCTGGTAGCCTACTGCAAGGCTGTAAACTTAGGTAAATGGGTATTCATTTAAGCCCATATCTAGTAAAAAAAGTTCAAAATGGCCAAGAATAATGTGAATTTGTACCTGCGAGGAAATATTATTATCCAAGTTAAAAAAGTTCAGGTGTTAACATTTCGCTGAAATTCAGAAAAGTAAATCTAATGCACGAAACAAAATGTGTAGAACACTATTTTTTACGTAATAAAGTTCAACTAGAGGCGACTGTCGCACTTTTTCTAACGTAACATTGTCTGAGCTAATTTTGCCAATGTTGACGCATAGGAATGAAACGAGTCGTGCAGCGTCCAGGGTGAACAATACTCAAGCTATACGATGTCGCATCTTGTGTGAATTGGCCATAATGCATGAAAAAATGTATTGTTTCCTCTACCTCGACCGACCCTACGAAATTCCTCCGAGTCTAAACTTTTTATTGGCTTTTGAAAAAAAAAAGCATTCCTCCACTTCTTGTTTATAAATTATTTTTTCAAAATAATTTACAAATCAGCATATTTTGATAGCAAAAGCGTTTTTTTGTAATATTTTTTGGTCATGCAAGTATCTGCATCAGTTTTATTTAATTTATACTGTCTTGTACAACGTCTGAAAAAAAAAACCTTGAAGCCAGAACTGCGCGACATCGCCTGGGCATGGAACAAATTAATCGTTGGGTGTTCCTCTGTGGAATCCTTCCCCACTCTATCTGCAACATGTGGAAGGAACTGCCGATCAAGGGTCACTGGTTGATTTTGGTACTGACGCACTCGTCTATCGAATTGGTCCCACATAAGCTCGATAGGGTTCAAATCCGGAGATTTGGATGGCCATGGGAGGACATTGAAGTTGTTGTTGGCGAGGTAGTCCACTGTAGCACATGCCGTGTGGGGTCGATCATTATCGTGTTGGCATGTCTCTCTTTGGCGGTCGACAAGTGGAAGGACGGGTGGACGGGAATGTCATCAATGTAGAGATTGGTGTCAAATTGCCCCTCACCAGCACAAGTTCCGATATTCTGTTGTTCGAGATGGCACCCCACACCATGACAATCCCCTGCCGAATGTGTCAACTTCCCTTATACAGTTTGGTGCATATCTTTCATTGCGTCTCCTGTAAACACGCTGTCTGCCGTCACGTCGCCTAAGCAGAAAACGTTTCTCATCTGAGAACCATATTCTCCTCCAATGTTGTAGATCACATTGCTGTACTCTGTTGCACCATCGGACCAGTTGACGCTGATGTAGACATGTTAAGAAAGGGGCAACTTTGGGTCGTCTTGCTCGGATTCCAGTCTCTCTTAGACTGTTCCTGATTGTCTGGTCGGACACTATGCGAGCTCCAAACTGTTCTTGGGCTGTGTCACGCGCAGAACGATGGCGATCACACAAATGAGATACCCGAATGTATCGATCTTCGGCATGTGTGGTGACTCGAGGCCTCCCCGATCTTGGACGCTCATTTACAGTATTGGTCTGGGCATACCGATCCCACAAGCGTGTTATCGTGCTAGGATAAACGTTGAAGGTCCTCGGAATCGCCAGCTTGCGGCTGTGTTGAGACGTAGCATGTTCTTCGACCCTAACTTTTGATAATTGTCACAAATCAGCCTGATTCATTTCGGTTTTTATAGCTGAGCCCTTTACTCATGCTTGCACCTGCAAATCGGTTATTTGGCATTTACTTGTTTTTCACGATGATTTTCATGATCATGATAAAAACGACCATTAACAGCATTCGAAATCATCAAGAGCTGCGTTTGAGCGAGGGTTTGGTTAACATGGACGTTAGAAACAAATATATATCATTACAACTTGTGTATTTGGCCGTATGGTCTGAAAACAATAAGCTACTTTTTCAAAATCTGTTTTGCGTTTCCTTTTTGAAAAGTGTACCTTGTGACGGTACAACAATTCAAAAGTGAGAAATTATAACAAAAATGTGCAGAATTCTCATGCATAATCTAAATGTTAACAATGTTATATAACTTATTGAAAAAAACTTATGCGGTACTTATAAACAATAACGTTATTATATTTAACTAGTCTTAATTTATTGACACTTGGGAATTTGATACAGGCTATAATGTGTTATATGAAAGCAATTCTGAGATAAACAGGTAAAATGATAACATGTTTGACAAACATAATGGTTCAGTTGATACCGAAACTCGATATTGAATCATCAGCGTCTAAAATCTATTTGATCCGGAATATCCATTATGATGTTAGCCAGTGTGGAATGACAACACTCAATACAGGCATACACGTGAAAAAGCTAGCATTTTTTTTTTAATGCGATGAATTCTCTATTTTTATTTATCAATTGTCGCCGCACAGCATGGGCTGCTAGAATAAGCTGCTTTTCACAATCTCGTCCCAACATGTGGGAATAACACACACCACATTAGGTGGTGTAATAACGAATTTGTAGACCAAGTGAATAGATGTCATTTTAAAAAGTCACGCATATCAATCAATGTCAAGACAAAAACAATACTCAATACATGCCATTTCTTTTAATTGATTATGTGACAGAATTATCTTGACTTTGATCTAGTTTTAATTGTAACTCTTTCGCAATGAATTGGTCATACATTCTTTCCTTATAGCCGAAGCTGAGAACGATTCTGTCGTCATTGGCATTAACGGTGCGTCTTGAAAACATTTTAAGCCATAGCGGAGTGTTGATATACCTTAAAGCGGAATTGAAATAACCCCTACATCCCTTGAAAGGTTACCATTAAATATACTTGAATATGGCATCACCTTATCGTTTCTTTATTTTATAAAATAACCCGAGGGTTACAGATATATACCTTCTTACCACCACTGGCAGAGGACTTTTTTGGCGTGGCCAACCTTGTCCATGACGTCACGCGACTAACACTCTTTTGTGTTACGGGTTAATAACATGTGTGAATCATTGACCTATATAGGTGAACTGCCAAAGGTTTAAACAGTCGACTCTACAGGTTTCGTGACGTAGTCACCTATTTTGAAAAGAAAGATATTTGATTGGTCAATATATGTGGAGCTCTACTGTTAAAATACATAGACATGGCCGCGTGGATAAATTTGACTGTAGTTTGTGCATTACCCATTGTGTAAGATTAAATTATAAAATTGATATTGCTCGATTAGAAAATTAGAGAGCCTAATTGAACACAAGAAATGGTGCCCGTTTTACCTACATGCATTTTATTCAAGCCCGGAGTATCGCTTTAAAAAAATCCACCAGAGGGTTGGACGGGAGCTTGCTGTTGCCTTAATGCTCTCGAAGATAAGCAAAACAAGGCGCCGGTCTGTTTATGATGTCTTTGTATCGCGTTCAGTGAATTTTCGGTTTTTATCCTGTCTTTTCTATAATAAAGATGCAGTACACTCTAAGCACTTCACTGTTTTCAAGGAAATGATGGTTGTTCGAAAATATTTATACGAACGCTTCTTTGGATCATATGTTTTTGTATAGCCAGTATCAACTTTTCAATAACATAAAGTAACTGTATCTATAAACAATAAACCCAGCTCTTTACGTTCTCCACATACCCCATTAAGTTGGTATTTTAATCAATCAGATATCTGACAGAGACAAGCTGTGTGTCAAACGATGACAATAAAATAAGCACTGTTAGTAACCATGATCATTTGACTATCACATGTGTATCCGGATAATTTGAAATAACGATCCTTTGTCATCAAATTGACTACGCCGAAAACCTCTTGAGGCAGTATTCCATATGTGTCAGCTTTCCACCACAAGCAGCACGATCGAAAAATGATTTCATCTTAACCATTCTGCATCATTATATCTGACGTTGAAGATGGGAAAAACTACTATGCGACAATTATGTTATATTGTTAAGATCTTTGCGTGGGTTATAATAAATAAAAACACGAACTCCTGATCTGCTCCACCCAAGCCGGGCCCCGGCAAACTTGAACCTCGATCATTAATTAACCTGGTCAGACATTCTCCCTCGAATAAAGTGTGCTATTCTTCTAATATATCTGTAATGTACCTCGTGAGAGAGAGAGAGAGCTAACTCATATACTAGTATGATTTTATTTAAACATGGGAGAGGAACATTGCAATATGTTATATATTGGGCGTAAATATGGGAAATTTCGTCTCTGGGAACGGGGTGTACCTCACTAGCTCGAGGGTCGCTAGTGACCTTGAGTCTATGGTTTGCCTCCGAACTTTTAAATATCCATAGAACATTATGGTCCAGGGCTGAGATTTCTTTACTCTTCTCTTTAAACAGGTTTCAGGAAGTCCTAGCTTGTCTTGCGTCAAGAACTATTTCTCGATATCGGAGTCATGAAAGTTGAACTTAAATTTAATGAACACAATATCTATTCATTGACAAACCAAAAACTCATGAAACCTGCCTCTCTGTTGGTCAAGGGTGCCATCGGAATTGTTCATCTAATCTGAGTTGCTATTGACATTGGATTGGATTGGGTTTTTATTCACCATATGAATAGAATGAGGCAGGAAAATCAAATACAAAAGTACGACATGGTTTTAATTAAGTCACAATATCGTAGTTAGGATGAGCATAATTTCAGAAAAATTTACAAACTCTTTACTTTGTGAATTCATTGTTCTTTATTGAGATTGAGGCAATTATAGTTGGAAGGACTAAATTGATTGTTGAATCTTGTTATATTGATTTCAGGGTATACCATTAACTGATATGAATGGTCATTACATTGACTCCAAAAGGACAGCCGATGACATAATTTAAGCCATACAAATTAAAATAATTAAAAACGAAATAAATTAAAATATTTTTCTTCCTATTTTTTTCCCTTGAAATAATGCCCATCCCGACTACGATATTCGAAAGTTCGTTGTCTGTTATTGAGCCATTCAACGCGTCCCAGAGTTGGTAGTCTAACTATAGTCAATATAGCCATCTCAAACAATCCTGCTGAATCACCAAGGAATTGATATGTTTTATGCCGCATTTATTTCTATCCGCCCGCACTCTTTTTCAAACATCTGATAATATAAATAAGCCATATGCATGTATAGTTAATCGAATGGATAAAAAAAAAATACATTTGCCATCTCGAATGTCAGCTTTCAATGGTTCTGTAAACAATATTTCTAAGGTTGTATTAAGTTTTACTTCGCTACTTGACCCTGGTTGAAAATGTCACACTTCAATTGTGTATTGTTTCAATAAAAAACAGTTATTTTAAGAACTAGTTAAAACAATGATAAGGATGGCTTTCACGTATGTTAGAATAGCACAACTCTATCCCAGCCATGCAATAGTTTCGCAAAGGCCATAAAAACAACATACACGGTGTTTGTTATCTCTATTGCCAATGAGATGCATCAATCAAATTCATGGAGAAAAATTAAAGGAGATTTTTGATAATACAGCATTTGAAGAATAGCTTCACTTGGGTTTTAATTATTTTTTTTGGCGGGGCCAAATTTGATAGATGTCCTGTCTAATTACGACTCCATTGCAATACAGAGTTTTAACAATGTCGTGCTTGTGATTGCCGTATTACTTTCTCTCGTCAGTTGGCTGATTAAATTCCCAGATGATAAAGTACAGGCGGCGAACAGCGTTGTCAATAATCCCACCAGCCGTTATTTTCTTGACTAGACAGAGTGCTGATCATTAACCGAATATTGGTTTCTGGTCTACAATAGCTTATTTATGTCTTTGCTTACTAAGATGTATTGATGAATCTGCTCTGCAACAAAATTTGTGCTGATATTTTAGTTGAACATCCTTGGAAATAAAAAATATGTTCTGCCATTAGATACAAGGAATGACCCCAGGCATTATGTTTTGATGAAAATTTGCCTAGTACATTTTGGTCTTTTTAATCATTGTTTTGCCAAAATGGTAAAGGTTTCTTTACAATTTCCCTTTGAATATAAGAGTTACAAAAGGGTTTCCCACTGTTTTATTAAATATTTATCATTTTCATATATAGAGATCCATTACTTGATTAATTTTTACTATTTAATAACATAATTATTGAGTTCGATATTCAATAAAATCGTCAGTAATCACAACATTTGCTTAACTCTGCTAGGTATTGTTATGTTGTTGTTTTTTTATTAAATGTTTTCAACATTCCTCTTTAGATTAATTACATTTAGAATATCTTTCTTAAATAATACTATAATATAAGTCAGAAACAAACATTATACTCATGCGTCTATTTCACAGTGTATTAGCAGATCCAAAGGGCACTATCAAAATACAACAAGAAGGCACAGTTTGTTTTCGTCACTAGGTATAAATTTTACGACCAGGTTGGTTTTGAGTATTGAAAATCTTCAGATTAAAGGCTACCATTCAGATAACTAGCAAAGCTGTTGTTGTTGTTTATATCTTAGTAATAACAAACATCGTCACCAGTCATTCAGTATTACTGTCTGGCATGCTAGGATTGTTTTTGTACATTTATACACAAATAGATTGTTTTCATTCTCAACACAAACTCTGAGAACAGGACCGTTCCTAAGGAGTAGTATGGTGAATAACGAAAGTAAACGCCATGTTTGCCTGCTGCTTGTTCATAATATTGATGCCAAATTTATATTTTCGCTTGATTAGAGAAAATTGATAAACCGAGAAAGAGTGGGTATTGTCTTTTATTTTGACAGAAGACTCTCGGGGTTGTGGAATACCAGGTACTTTAAGATCACATCTACTATGTTATCAAGAGGGTAATCGGTCTGTGGTAGCGCTCACAGTCTTGGAAGGAATCGTCAACACCTTAATTGAAGATATTCTCCAAAAGTTAATCAACCATATAATAACGTGCTACAAGCGGTAAGTAAGATTATCACAGACGTTAACTAACCTGTCTTAGGTTACATATGATGATACAAAGAGTCGTTTAATAAGTCATGTGTGAAGTTGCGATTATAACAATTTTGGGTTTATCTTAACTCAATGTAACAGTATTATTACAGATGCATTAAACACAATTAACACAGTCAAAAACGATTTTTTTCACGAATTGTCTTTGTCTGGATGGTATATTTTGTCATGTCTACATTGTATGCGTTCTGGAAAAACATTTTATTTAATGATTATCATTGTTCAAAGAATTATATATATATATCAATGTTGTTTACATATATAGTATTCCAAGCAGATCTCAGGTTTAACATTAAGGGCATCCACACATTCCAGTGATACCAGGGGCCCGTTCTACAAAGCGATCTTAGCTTAAGTTCATCTTAATTGTCATGCTGACCACTGCTGACAGTTTTGTGTGGTCATGGTACATAAGGTTAACGAAGGCAAATATCGCGTTGTGGAACAAGGCCCAAACATCAACGAGTTGTCCACAAATGAATCAGTTAAACATGATGTATTCCAGCGATCAAGATGAAAGGAGAAAATCAAGTTATGTGACCAACGTTTTACTCTCATACCGAAGCATCTCAACAGTCAATTCTTCAGACGAAATTATTCTTGTGTTTTTTTTTTAATGTTTAATGACTATTGCCTTTATAACGTTATCAATCAATTTCATCATTACTCTAATGAAAAAAAGGAAATTTATTACTTTGAACTGTTGTGAAAAAACCTTGTTAAAGACCCATACCCCCCCCCCCCCCCCCTAAAAATAAAACAGGTGGATTTTACACACCAGGGTTATATTATTTATTGTTCTGTATAGTTATATACGTGGAGCCAATATCACGTTATATACTGTATAGTGGACAACATGCTTGTTATAACATTACGTCAACGATGGACAGTTTTAATGGTTCCAAAATTGAGTAATGCTTACATCATGGACCTTGCGACGACCCTAGACTATTCCGAATATTACTCCCAAAAATGCATTAGATATTATAGCAAATCTTTGCAAAACGGTTATGTTTAGTCTATTGCTTTTAATTTAAAAATAAATAACATAAATCTTGATAATTTATAGTCTAACACAAAATTTAGTGATGTAGATAAAACAATAACATTACTGTGGTTACATAGTTTTTTTATATTTTACACATAGAACTATTATATGTTATGTCAAAACCTTTTTTGAATTAAAGAGACGAAAAAATGATCTGGTAGATAAAAGTGATGAATGCTACATGCATCAGTCGTAAGAGAAATCCAATTGCGTCATCAACCTTTGAAATCTATTTGATCTGGCATTAATGCTACGATGATAGCCAATATCGAATGACAACACTTCATTAAATAGAAACTTGACTTTTACTGTGCTGTTGGTCTATATTTTATCTTATCAGTGATCTCCTCACAGCGTCGGTTGCTACAATTGGCGGCTTTCCAACTTTTACAATTTTTAAATAACCACATGACATTTGATCCTATATTGCCGGTATTAATTGTCCAAGCATAACACACTAATCTTAGACATCATACGGCCACGCTATCATATAGAGTTTTCATGACAACATGAAGGGCTAACCACAATAGCCAGGGGAGGATCCAGCATTTTGAATTGATCCGGGGATTAAATCCACTATCAAAGCCAACCTAGCAGGATAAGACATCTCAACAATGTTAAGACCTTAAAATAAATTATATAAGAAGACCAATAAATAACGCTTGAAATTTTTTTATCATTTTTTTGTAAGTGGAAATTTGGATAGCCGTTTTGGAGCTTATATAAAACTTACACATCAGCTGATGCCTTTTCGTCACCGAAAAGCACCGCATGCCAGTGAGGGTGCTGAAATCAGTACATTGTGTTGCCACCATGCGCTGCAATCACTGCACGACACCTCCTTGGCATATACAGAGCCTTTGAATCCGGCACGTAAATCCTAACTCATTCTTTGTCCCTTTATACATTTATTTTTGCAAAATATATTAAACATGATCTTATAATGATTCATTACATCTTGTTCGTCAAGTTGATTTTAAGGTGTCTTCAATTGTGAAAACTCCGGACTAAAACTGTTCAATTTCTCTCTTAATTTCATTTTATTCAGCTTCTCTGTGGGGGCAACGTTGTATTTGGAAGTCTCCGGGAAGTCTCGTATATGTAATAAATATATCTTACATATTTATATAATGACACAATGTACTGACCTATGAACATTGGACTAAGACAACATGCCATTTACAGACAATAAAGAGACACAATTGTGTGCACGCGACTGAATACCTTCGAGGTCCTATTACTTATGCAAATCTTAACTGTCTACGGAAAATATTACGAACCACATATTGGCATCATCAAGAGAGTCTGTTCAGATTTTCAAACCCCAGTATACACACTAGTATCGAACTTTACCTTTATTAAGTTGTTTGTATTGCAATGAGCCACATTGGTTTCTCTTTATAGTACAATATGAGCTATTTGTTTAGTCAGCTTTATTGTTGCTGTTTCAATGAAAGGTGCAAGTTACTTTTAATGAACACAGCTGGTTTCAAAAGATGTTTACCCTTCTGTTCAAAGTCTGCAATATTAAGGTACTTATTGAGCCACTTCAGTGAAAAAAAAAGCTAATTTTCGAATTCTTTTATTTTTCAATTTCACCAGAAGATACCTGTGGTATTCAATAGGCCACAGCTGGTTGAGCGTCCATGTTATTTTCACATAACAGGCTTTACACGAAGCCATTAACATGAGCGTTATTGTCTTTACGGTGAGAAGAAAGACAAAATGAACATGTTCACTAAACTTACAACTACATCGCGTTATAGTTATTTAAGATATACATGTATTTATGCATTGGTCAATAAAACAATTTTAAAAGATATTTCAACAGCCATTAAAGTTGATGAAAATAATTAAGATAAATGAACGTTGTCACCATTTGACAATCAGTAAATTCTGTATTCCTTTCATTTTTTACAATCAAACACGACTACTCTGTCATGGTCCAAAGTTTGACCGTTTGCCGCATGTAGGCGATGTGGTCGTTTTTTCACTAAGTCCCACTTCAAGAACCCAGAGAACGAGCATCCACTGAAAAGCCCTATGTCAGTATCGCGAAAAAAGATAATGTGCCGTGTGATCCAATATCTGGTAAGGCAATATCCGTTTGAAACAGACGGTGGCGACGAGAGCCTCATCCAGATAGAAAAATACACAAACAACATTTAAGTGGAATACTCTTATGTACTACCAAAAGTCTATAAAGCAGAAGTATGAAACCAGCCATTATCCAGTCTCAACGGCAATGTGAGCAGACCAGCGCTGATTGCTCAAAAAACGCCCCCTAGCTAACGCCTTTTCTACCGCTTTTCAAACGTTATATTTGACCCATAATACATCAGTGGATTCTGAAATTCAAACTGCGTGAAACAAACGAAATCCAACATATCTTGCGCAATGAGTCATATGGCAATATGAAAGTCAACAGAAAGTCACAATGCCGTTGGGACTGGGTAATGGCTGGTTTCATACTTC
>JAVFBW010158721.1:0-11792 GCA_034783835.1 Mopalia ciliata
AAGGCTTACAGGTAAGGCAATATCGATACACGTTCTGTTGAAGAAAGTGGGTCTCGGTTGTAATAAAACTTTAGTAATAGTACTCAGCTGTATTTTTCTTTCTACCACGTAGACACTTGTGCTACGATCTTGTTGTCCGCAATCTTGGGTTGAAAACCATCAAGAAGACTTATTTTACCCAAAGTGGTATACAGAAGAATCGAACCAGAAAGTATATCAATTATCTGAAAATTATTCACGGACTGCCAGGATTGTTAATGAAATCGTCAGCATAATAGTTCTCTCAAACCCGACCCAAAGAAGTATTACCACAGAACGAGCCTATATAGAGACTAAGCCTACTGTTACTAAACTAAGATATGTCCGTAACAGAACCATAGTATCACACTGTACAGCACTGACTCCCGCTGACAGATGCATTCGTGGTGTTCGGAATAGCTACTTAATAGACCTGTCATATAACCGTATCGATTAACTGTAACTCACATAGTTAAAAGTTCCGAAATCCATTAATGGCTTTTAGGATTTTGAAACTGTTAACTCATTACGATATTTGATATTGATACCAATCGGCTGAATCTGTCTTATCTCCACGACACCCGGCCGTCATAGATGTATGGCTATAATCAACAAAATCGTGCGCTTTTGTTTGTAGGAAGTCCAAACACTTGAATGAAAATAAATCTTTTTTCAAAATGCTTCAGAATATGAACATTTAGTTCAGGAGTACGTATGATCGAATGCAGATGGACCTCTGAATTATTTACACAAAGTAGACTAGTCTAGTCGTTCGAGAGAAAACAAAACGTGAGTCATTATGGTTACGAAAATATCACATCCAAGATGATGTGTGCAGTATATTAGGAGACCTTCGAGCGTTATATATCTATAAATATTAAGGTGATCCGATGATCTAAGCCATCCGTCACATGTATATTGTCAACAATGTTTACACCTAAAATGAAACCTTTATTAAACATATTGACGTACTTAAATTTGTTACCAATTATGTATATCATATTCTCTTCAATTTAATCCCGCTTTTGATGTTTACAGCCAAGGCGGCTACTGGTACGGATAAATTGAAATATGCTCACGCTAAAGCGTAGGTGAAATACTGCTGAATTAGCGTAGAATATTAATCAAAACATAAATCAATCTAACAAATCCTCTCTCATGAATTACAGGCAATTTCCCAACAATTCTGTCTGCTGTAATCCAGTTTCAATATTTTAAAATTTGTATCTTAGTGCCCAGACTCCATGAAATATTCAGTGATATTTTTTTTATGATGACCACATGAACTGAATGCTGTTTTTTGCACCATTTTAGTTATTCTTAGCTTGTTGATTAGTATACTGTTTAATCTAAAGATGGTGTGTAAAGTGATAGGTGGGGAGACATCAGTGCCTTTGAAAGTCTGTCACTGATCCACTGGGGGCCGGCGGCCGTGGCTTAGTGGTAGCGAGTGCGCTTCCTGAGCTGAACATGCTTCGATTTACCGTTCACGGGCTCGAGTCCGCCTTTCGACCATCAGGTATATGAGCGAGTCACATGTTGTGGCGGGGTGGTTTTTACAAGGTTTCCTGCTGGTTTTCCACCTTAATAAGGCAGTGTGAAGTGGACAATCCGTTGTCATCATATAAGTGAAATACCCTTGAGTACGACGTTAAACACCAATCAAACAAACAAACAAATCACTTTTAATAATATATGATAATTAGCCGATCAGTGTAAGATTAGGATATTACTGGAAAGTCCTTTTTTCCTCAGGATTCATGCTTTTTTTTGATTTTGTCATACAGCAATTTTTTTCAAGGGTGACATAATAATAAAGTCATTTACAATCTAGCTTAACTGATGTTGTCGAAACTTACATTGAAATGTAAATTTTATTTGATGATTATTTACATGATGAAGGAAAAGATAAATATAAGCCATCATAATGGAAATTCAGACATCTTTATTTCTGATAATCCCAACAGCAAAGGCCTGTTTTTTAATTAAAAATCAAGAGCGGTGTTATAAAGTGAGCATTAAGGATTTGTGTGATTTTTAAGGTGGATAACACATTAGTGAAACTATATCAGACTGGCAAATTTATTGGTAATTGAGGTAAAATAAAAATTATAAAACTTCTGTTTATATTCTCAGATTTTCTCTCTCAATCCACAATGCAAAATACAAATTTCATTTAAGCCCAAACATATATTAATGTCATCTATCAGATAAAATCAGAAATAAAAAAATTATTAACAAACACAAATTTGGGATTTATCAAAAACAATAATACCAGAAGATTATAAACATTATATCTGCTATATCTTCAATAATATCACCAACTTGTTGTGATTGATTGTTTTGACCTCAGGAATGTAATAATTTTGCTTTTCTGTACTTTACGACCCACACATTTAACATGCATGTCATGTTCTAGTGCATTATTTTTGTGGTAAAGTTATGGAATGTCAAGTATGAACAAATGTCTAGCAGGATTGTCTTTCATATTTCCACCCGATTTAATTTACAAAGCCAGGACCAATAACCAATCAGCTGTTGAAGTGGAAAAATACTATCCGCTAGGAAATTAGAGAGCTAATAAACTGTCCTATATTCCAACCCATTATCGTAAATTGTCTCTGCTTATGTGGAAAATTACGGATTTTATTGTTCCAATTTGAAACAAGAAAGAGAGTGATAAAAGTTATGGAATTGGAAAGTCGATTAATGAAATAATTAATTAAATCCGAAGTTGAGGTCACTCAGCTGTCCACCATTGTGAGTGTTAAACAGTTTTCCACATTTTTATTTTGCAATGCTGTCTCTAGGTAAATTGAACCATTGTTTTGCAAAACTTTTTAACCACAACTTTCTTCTTTGCACAATACCTTTAAAATTATCACTTTTTATTCTTTATTCCATTTTATTGTATTCTGCTACAGTAACAAACTGGAGGAGAATTTAACATAATATTGGGGAATAATTTCTAATCTAACAGCTGTACCAAAAACAACAGTTCTTTTACATTTCTGACCTACTTCTCTATTTAGAAGGACCTCCATTAATGGTTGAAATATTAATTTTTTTAATAGAGCTTAACGTTTCACATTTTATAGTTAAAATAAGACACCGTCATATAAACAAAGCTCTGTAGCGTGGCACCAATAACTCATAAATACAAAATGAACTGTGAGTGAGAACACTCTATTTCATAAGTGAAAAAACCTTAGGTACATCAGTAAACATTGTGCATCATTACTGATAATAGCTGGCAGTTGGGAGAGAGAATTCTGTTACCCTTTTGGTTTTAGAGGAGGTGAGCAACACAAAGCTGTTCTATTGTTTTTTTATTTTATTCATGTGGTTGTCTTGTACTGTTCTGATTGTTGTCAATGGCAACAAATGGTTGTTTCCATTCACTCTTGAGAATGGAGAGCCATCATGTAAGTAAAATAATCTGAAGTGCTATATTAAACCCTAATCAAACACGCATTGCAATTCTGAATAATAAGTAGATATATGATGTGTATTATTTGTATAATCCTATTATTTCAGATGGCATATGTGACCTTTCTTGCCGTTTTCACATACGTAGTTTTGGTGAAAACACTACCAAAACCCAGAGTGGAAGAGTACTATGTCATGGCCTACATCCTAACCTCGGCCGTTGAGAAAATCCGTGGGGTAAGCTTTATTTCTTTCAACAGATTGACTTTCATATTAGTTAAATTGTCTTTTAAGTGTTGGCTTGTATAACAACGGGTAATGCGTAAATTGCCTTTAATAATGAGTTTACTCCCCCAGTGTTTTGAGAGCGCAAGAGTCCTACCTAGAAGTGTTCTTGTCTTTGGTTGTTGGGATTGACATGATAGTTTTATGATTACCGTAAGTGTTCTTGCCTCCCGCCTATAGATGCTAATCAGACACTAAAGTATTACAATTGTTTGTGAATCAAACGCACCCTTTTTCCATTGTAGTTTTTCTTCAAATTATTGTTTGCAACGAAAATATCAAGTATTATGTTATTTGGTTCTCAAGCTTTATAGGCCATTTTCACGCAATTAATTTGTACAATGTTGCAAACAGAATGTCAAATCTAAATTCATTCCTGTCAAAAATGTATCAAAAACTGACATTATAAGACATTGTTTCGCCAATTTGTATTATATCACGTCCCATAGTGACAATGTTAATAGCAGCCTCTACAGTTTGTGCTTGCAAAAATGTCAACCACCAATCTAGAGAACTATAAAACTGTCAGATATTCTATCCCTTAATAGTAGAATAATCCCTCTTTGCCATTCACGATTTGACGAAAGACATGTAGAGAATGACTAATTTGCTTGTGTAGATCTGGAGCAGAAAGACATTTTTTGCTGTATTTTGTCTTATTGAAAATCTCTACTGGAAATGGAAAAGTTATTGGGAATTTGTTAATGGGGAATTTCTGTAGGTTTCATGTATTAGTTTGCTTCCTATGGCTTCCATTTTATCCCTGGAATTGTCATTAGATTCCTAGGCTTTTGTTCTTTGGTTTGTCCGCCCCAACTGAATTTGTCTTCACCTATGATCTTCACTTTTCCCTTGAGCCCTGATCGGGTTCAAAGTCTAGACTTTAAATCATTATATGAGCTTTCTTAATCAGACTGCTAAAGCGCTGTTACAGTAATGAGTGCTGGTGATCTAAACCTTCTGTGCTATAAATACAGTCATGATATCCCCCTAACAAAACTGGTCCCACGGCCGTTGCGCTTCCTGAACCGAACATGCTTCGATTTACCGTTCACGGGCTCGAGTCCGCCTTTCGACCGTCAGGTATATGAGCGAGTCACATGTTGTGGCTCTGGCAATCGCGGGGGTGGTTTTTACGAGGTTCCTTCCCAGTTTTCCACCGTAATAAGGCAGTGTACAGTGTGAAGTGGACAATCCGTCATCATATAAGTGAAATACCCTTGAGTACGACGTTAAACCCCAATCAAACAAACAAATCTAAATGCAATGTTTTGTGACCAACATAAGGTATCTATGAAAATAGAAATATAAGTTTCCTTTCAAACTAGCTGGAGTGAAACATACTCAAGGTTATCCTGTGGGACAGAGCAGCAAATCTATTCCTGATATGTGGTTAACATTTTAAATTTGTTTGATAGTGCATTGATGTTGTACTCAAGTGTATATAACTTATATGAATGTGGATGGTCAACTTGTGTCTGCCTTATTTTTTATGAGAGGAAGCCATGTAGTAGATCTGTCCACTGTAGCAGCAATATGTACTAGGGGTGTAACGATGCACCAAACTATCGATATATCGCGATAGTCCTTGATCTGATAGTAACATAACGATAGTCGCATGGGATATCGATAACTAGTGCCGATAGTGGATGCAAATATCGATAGTTCATAATTTTCCTGAGTGTATGAGTTGTAGACACATGAATTGTTTTAGTAAACATATTCGAGACATTATTGTGAAGAGGTGCTTGTTTAGATAGTTGGATAAGTTTTCCAACCCAATGAATCGTACATATGTGAATTGTTTAAGCAAACATCATTTTGCGACACTGTATAGAAGAGCCGTGGGTACACTGGATGGAAGGGCAGCATAGAGCATTTGTATCTAAATCTACTTGATGTTAATCGTAGATGGAAAAAAATGTTGCGCTCAGAGAGAAGTAGTGAAATAGACTTCGATATAGTCACAAATCAAGCCGAAAATCTGTTCTTTGGAATAGTTTTGGTTTTGTAAGAGGACAGGGATGTTGAAAGAAAATGAGTTGGCATTGTAGAGATGTATTAAGATACAGCGCAAAATACCACCCGTTAATCAAGTGAGTGGAATAACCGTATGTACAAATTTAAAACACAATCAAATAAAACTAATTGAGACTTTCGTCAAACCTTAGCCAAAACACCAGATTTTATTCCTTCACATTTTCTGAAATCTGGTATGACTTACCCTGGGGATATATTACAATGATCTGCTTTCTGAAAGCCTATCCCACACATTAGTGATTCTGAGCCAGTGACTAATTGCAAGAGATTTTCCTTCAGCACAGCTTTTGCCACACACAAAGGAATTATTCCAAATACAGCAAACATTTATACCACATGACAAGCACTATTTTAAAAAAATAGTTTGTTGATTGGGGTTTAATGTCATAGTCAAGGGTACTTCACTTATATGACTACATACCAGCCCAATGGTTGAAGGAAACAACCCTCGACACCACTGGCAACAAACAAAGACAGGACAGCAAATGTATGCAATACAGACACCACAGACAGATCGACTTCCTGTTCCCCTTTAGCTCGGAGAGCACCAAGCAACATGAAGCTCCCTCAAACCGCCCGCTAATAAGACTCCTTGAAAACTGCATGAACATGTTAGCTTTGATTTTGATCATTATTTGCACATGCAACATAATATGTATTCTGATGGAGAATCGCAACATAATATGTATTCTGATGGAGAATCGCTTGTGTGCGACTAGCTTTGCTGGCATACAAACACTTATTTGAAGTCCAGAAAGAAAAGCAACACAATTATTAAAGTGAGCAAGTTTTATTTCTCAGTCAGTTTATGCATTAAGGTCTTCTGAATCACTGGAAACGTTAAAATTTTATAAAGATGTAAACAGATACAGTAAGAGAATGCAAGTTGAAATCCTAAGAAACGTTTCAGTTCATTTAAAAAATCCATACCTTCGAAGCATGGTTTCTGAGGGTCATGGAGTTGATCAAATGACTAATGGTTACAAATTTGACCGTTAGATGTTCCATTTTTTTGCTAAATTATGCGAGATTTAAGTGTTAAACAAAATCTCAACAAAGTCCCCATATTAATCACATCAGACAATAAGAAAGTAGGTTTACACACATAAACATGCTCCTCTGCTAATCCGTACATCACAGGAAATTAACCCCATTACCACATGGTAAAGGCACATCAGATTTTAATAAAAACTAGTATTGTTCAAAAGAAGGTCATTTACTGAAAGTGTGATACTCCTACATGTATGTAATGTATATCTGTAGCAGTGGGCAATAACTCTTATTAGCTCACTAGTGTGAGCCTGACTGAATGAAATGCAGGGACTAAATGGGAGCTTACGTTTTGTCAATTTTACTTATGTTACCCACCTTATTAGTAATGCATTTGTTTCATTACGGTTTAACATTCTACATTATGTTATATCCCTTGCACGATGGCATGTCAGCCCAATGGGTGAAGGAAACCACCCTTGTAGACAGGACAATCACAAGACATAAACTTAACAAATCAGCCTTGTGTTGCCCCTCGGCTCGGAGAACAACAGAAAACTTTGCCACCCGTGCTAGTAAGGGAACCAATTATTACTACATGTACTGGTATTATTGTTTTTTTTTAATTCTAGTTTTTTTTTATTCGGCTAATACTTATTTAATACACTGATAAGTGACATAGGTAGAAAACTTTTAAGTACAGTCCCTTTTGAAGAATTTCATTAAAGTCTAACATTTTATATTCAACATGATTAAGAATTTTTACAGTACTAAACAGATAAAACCCTTTCAAAGTCATATAAAGCTTTTCGTTTTGTTACATAATTTGCTGCCACCATTACCTTTAATCTAAGAATACCCAGACTTTATTGAAAATACATTTAACTTACAAATTGATTTGATAAGATCTACAAATGATTTGGAAACTTTGAAACTGATTTATGTCTTATTCAATACAAACATCACCCATTCTGCAGAATTATCCAATGAGCATCATCAGGTCTCTCGACAACCGGTATCAAAACACACAAATTACAACTACATGTATTACAATTGCGAAAATATAATCTGATGTGATTCGCAAATCGCAATTGAAATCTTGTTCAAAGACATTTTTTTTTTAAATTAAAAGTTATATTTTCCCCGTAAATACTGTCCTTTATCATTCTTATAGACCAAAGGTAACAAATTATTGTGCCAAATTTATTATAATCTTTTTTCATTCCAAAATCAAAAACTTATTCTTTATATATAATGTTAAATAACTGCAGTTTGGATGACATATTAGTTTTAAATTTGGTTTCTTACGCTTTTTTAAGAAAAAAGCATGATTCATGATTTAAAGCTTAAGGCAATTAATTAAAGCTCGTCAGGAGGTTGTATGTGTTATTTGCAGTCATATCAGGTGACCAGTTCTTCTGCAGGTCTCTACAGCTTATGCCATTACATTTGTCAAAGTATCAAGATAAAAAAGTTATTCTATCAGTATAAAAAATAGCTCACAGTTTTCAATTAGAAGAAGCACTATCACATGCTACACTATTGTTTACATATAATAGTCGAGTATTCAAGTTTTGACGTGAAAAAGATTTGACCCAAATGCTCTGGCAACCATGGCAGCCTAGTCGTTTGATTCTACAAAGTAGATTATCCACAATGTCATAATCACAGTCAATTAAAATAGTACAACTTTTTGTCTGTCAAAATGCATTTCCTTGTGAGACTAATGGAGGAATCCAATGAATAAACCCAAGACTGGAGCCAGAGTGGGTTAAACGGTCTAAATATATCCTTTTAAGCATCCCTAATCTGTCAGAATTTGTTTTTACTTGATTTTGACATTATCTTGCAGATATATCTTCACCCTTGACTAAAATAAACTGACTGGAACTAATACTGTGTGACACACCAACTGATTAAGGCCAGATAAGCTCCCTACAAAAGGCAGCTTACATGATTTAAGGAAAAATATTGGTTTATCATTACAAAGTGTTAAGGAGCAGCCTTGTGATTGGACAATTCAAGGCCAATTGGCTTACTATTTTGTCAGATCAACAACTGCAAAGCAATGTGAGAGAGCTATTAACATCAGGGGCTTGTTCCACAAAGTGGTCTTAGCTTGTTCAACTTAAAAGTCCTGACAACCAGTGCTGAAAGCATTGAATCGTCATTGTAATAAAGATTAACCTAGGTTTAGGTCGCTTTGTGGAACGATACCCTGGCCTTAATCTGATTGGCCTGACACAACACAAACAAATCAGTTCATTGTTGCTCATTAGCTTGAGAAGCACCAGGGCAACAAGAATCTGTCACCAATGATGTGTGTAACTGAGATCAATATGTACATGAATTTTACTTACTTAAGATAAAGTTAAACCAAGAAACTCATCCGTCTATGTATGTAGACAGAATATTACTGTTTACCTGGGGCTTTGACTGGTGAGTTGCTCTTGCCCATACCTTACTTTATTTATCCATCATTTTGTCAAGAACATAATAGAGAATATATCATCTAGAGGTCAGTGTATGTTTATGTCAGATTGTAATTTTGTGTTTGATGGAATACTTGTAAGTCTTAAAGATAGTTCTGAACTTTACATAGACAAGACTTGTACCACAGTCCACAGCTTTGGTAAAGCCCTTAAACATGTACATGTACTTATAAAATACATGTTAATGTGCGTAGAAGATTTTTGCTTTAAAAGTCATAATTTGACATTATAAATTTTGTAGAAAGACTACCCCGTAACCAGTGGCATGGTCATAATAACCAATAGGAATTATGTTTCTGTAAATATTAAATTACAAGTCATTATTATAAAAATTACCATTTTGTAGCTTTTAAAATTGTATATCAAGATATTTTGATTGTCAGTGATATTTTGAATTCTGATACATGTAGACTGAAAAAGGAAAAAAAAACCCACCAAGAAAATCAGTTGAATATAGAGAGTTCTGAAATATCTATTCAATTCTGAACAAATTAAAAACAGTTAATTAAATACCGAAAGAAGTACAAAGGAGGAGCTTTGTGTGAAACTGTTTAAACAAAATGTATGCACTGAAAGCATTGTTATTATTAAAGGCACTACCTTAACTGTACACAGCAGTAAATTATGTTTGAAAGTTATTTGAAAAATATTATTCTCTTAAAAAAATTACTCATGTTTAAGCACTCCAATGCATGTATTCAAAATTGAGAAACCAAAGACTGCATATTATCTACAATGTAAAAAACAAATAAAATCAAACTCATTTCAGACAGCTTTCATCAAAACCATTCCATCCGATCATCCGACACCCAAATACCTAAAATTGAAGACTGGAAGTTTGAGCGGACAGTCTGTCAAACGGTCTCATTATAAAATATACCCACCACCTACATGTACGACAAACATGGAAGGAAGCTATCATCACACAGTCTGTCAAAATTCACGTCAAGACATATTTGCTAAAATAAAATAAAAGCAAAGACACGGTTAAAGCCACTTCTTGAGATCCTTACTACGTAACTTGAATTTAAAGTGTCCATATCTTATCACCCATTGAGAACATTATAACAGTTTTTGGTCATACAGGATTCAAAATGGCTGCCATGTTGCTGTACTGAGACGTTTCAAGACATGTTCAAATTTGGACATTGCAACCTTACATGATTCATATCCAAATAGTCTGATAATAGAGTCTTTTAACAAAGATGTAGTCTTAAAATTTTTTGGGGCTTTTCACTCATTTTATTTTTTCAGTAGATGTAGGGAATATCCTAACTTGCACCCGATTGCCATGGCAACTGGCTGTAGGTTCCCAGGGCCATCAACAATGTTAAATAAAAGTAGTAAACGCAAAGACTGGCCAACAAACAAAGTGGTTTCAGTAATCAAAGCACCACTTGTTCAAATCAACTGTTCTGAAACCCTGGAAACCACAATGAAAGGCACACTGTTAATAGTGAATCAAATATCCATCTCAAACTGCGATGGTTCATCTCCAGTCCGAAGTCCTGGAAAATAGAAATGAAAGGAAAATTAGTTTGTTTGTTTACTTGATTTGGATTTAAACTAATACTCGACATCACAAATAGATCTGCTTCATGTTGCCCCTTAGCTCCGAGACCACAATGCATTACGGCAACAAGAAGCTCCCTCCCAAGCTTCCGCCATAAAAATAGACTGATTGATTTATGTTTTACGCCATGCTTACGGGTTATTAACTTATATGATGGCAGTGTATTCCAACAATACCAGCACAGCACAACCAAGATGTGAAGCGTTTTCATAATGCAATACCAGCACAACACAACCAAGATGTGAAGCGTTTTCATAATGTTGGAAAGTTAATTTTTCCTACAGTGCCAAGTGAAGACAGTATTGCTTCTCTTCAAACTGCCGTTGGCCAGAGGTACGGAAAAAAAGAAAAAGCAAGCTAGAAACCAAATGTAAAGAAATATCACGCAGAGTAGTTTCTGACCTACAGTCGTAGAATTTTGCTGAAGCCTCTACTGAGACACTTTTACGAAATGTTTGAGATACTTTTATGCCTATAGTAAAACAGGATAGAATCTTAGCATACAGGAGAATTTTGTGAAATGGGCCAGAAGCCCTAGTCATTTATGACAGCTACCGGCTGCCGCTCACTAAATGTTTGACTGGTCTATAATAATAAAATCTGTGTAAGTGCTATATATCTGAAAAATCACTGTTCCAGTGAAATACTTGTTTGGTTGATTGGGGTTTAACGTCGTACTTAAGGGTATTTCACTTATACGATGACCGTTGACGTGCCAGCCCAATGGGTGAAGGAAACCATCCTCGACACCACTGGCAACAAACAAAGACAGGACGGAATAAATACAGGACGACAACAACAGGACACCACAAACAGATCCGCTTCCTGTTCCCCTTTAGCTCTGAGAGCACCAGGACAACATGAAGCTCCCTGTGTAGTGTATACTGGAACCAGGCCTAGAAAAAATGTGCAATATAGCAATGTCATTGCCGGGAAGATCGGCGACTCTCGCGGGAAATTCGTGA
>JAVFBW010158732.1:0-11792 GCA_034783835.1 Mopalia ciliata
TTATAACATGCCAAGTAACAGCAAATAGTCAAATAAGATTATCTGAGTTGAAATATTATCAACTCTGTTGATATTAGCTACAACGTGTTCTATTATCATACAAACCAGTACGATCGTATAACCAGCGATCGGCTTACAGTAGCCCATACTGACTGTACCCTATACGCTGGTTCATATAGCAAAGCTATAACACAGTAACTCGTGGTGCACGGACAGGTGATATTCAGTTAGTTTATGTAACTAGTAAACTTTAATCGGTTATATTTCACAACGGTACAACCCGAGTCGACGCCAGAGTCTCTGACCGTTATATTTTCTATACACATAGACGGCATCTATGGTACCGAACCCTTGTGTACCAGTCCGGATGAAAGAATAGACCAATGCCCAATCAGTCGGGTTTGAAAAAAGGGATTAAAAAAGAAACAAAAACCAATGCGCAATTAACAGAGAAAAATTCAGAAACAAACTTCATCCAATAATCGTACTTCCAAATTATCAAATGCAGCATGAACCAAATGTCTGCACCGTTTCAACACATTAAAAAATGTTGACATACATGCCATTTTCATTTGGGATTTTCTTTGATTTTTGTGGGGTTTTTTTTTTGGCATCGAGGCTTTTATAGAAATGCTTGCCTCTAGCTCTTGTCTTGTCTTAGTCTGATCAGACTGCATGGATACCCTCCTAGAAATTCATTTTAGCCACGTCTCATACTTATTTTTACCTGCCCCGAAATTCATTTCCACCTGACCTGAAACTTATTTCTTGTATGCAAATTTGATGGTCACACAATGTTGACCATCAGCTTCGTCGACTTTTACGTACAGGAAATTAGAGTACCCTCTAATGGCGCGACTGTCGCTACACTTTTCACCATGATGTATGAAAGCATCCTATTAATTTCCCCTTGGGTATACAATTATTTAGGGGCAGGTGAAAATTATGTTCAGGGAAACGAGTGTAGGTATAAATTAATTTTCGGGCGGAAAATGAAAGTGAAAATCGGGTAATAAAAATTATTTTAAAATTTAATTCGCAACGGGTGAAAATGGATTTATGGGCGGCAATAAATTAGTTTCTCATGGGTATAAAAAAGTTTATTGGCGGGTGGTAACTTATTTCAAGATGGGGAAAAATTAATTTAGGGGTGGGAATTAATTTATATCTAGCCAGATATAAATTAATTTTAGATCGGCAGGAAATTAACCCAAAGGGATGTTTAAGTTTATTTCGGTTGAAATTAATTTAAAGCGACACTCCGGGCTGTAATAAAATGCATATAAAATAAAACGGTCATAATTTCCTGTACAGTTACGCTCTCCAACTTTCTAATCGAGCTATATCCATTTTACAATTATATCTTAAACATTGGGTTATGCACAAAATAGTCAAATTTATCCATGCAGCCATGTCTAGATACTTGTATCATTAAGCAGAAGAGCTCTACAAATATTGACGAATCAAATCTCGTTCCTTCCATGGGTGCCTATGTCAAGAGACTTGTAGAGTAGACTGTAAACCTTTGACAGTTCACTCCAATAACCTATATAGGTTCACACATGTTATTAACCTGTAGCGCAAAAGTGTTACTCCCGTGACGTCATGGACAGAGTTGGCCACGCCCAAAATCTCAGCTGCCATGCAGTGGTCGAAGGTATATATCTGTAACCCTCAGGTTATTTTATAAAATGAAGAAACGATAAGGCGATGTCATATTTAAGTCTATTTAATGGTAACTTTTCAAGGGAAATAGGGGTTATTTCAGCCGTAGTATCGCTTAAAGGGGAATACTACAAAACATGAATTATTATATAAGACACACACTCCTAAATTATAACGGTTGTTTCAGTTATTATGTATTGAAGAAATCAGCTTATAAGAATGTTCAAAGAATAGTACAAACAGTTCGATTTAGTTTTGTCAGGTTTTGTTAAAATGTTATGTATCAAGAATATTCTTACAGTTTTTATGCGTCATATTTGAGATATTTACTCTGTAAACATAACACAATAATAGGACGGGTCTGCCCCATTGTTTACTTGGGTAACAGGTACTTGTAGACATCGTTGGCGATGGTAGCCCCGCTAATCTCTGTATCTACAAACGGGTTGTTGGGAGTATCTAAGATAGTTATATTATGGCCCAACATGCCGAAATCCACCTTAATGCACGAATAGTTTGGATGGTTGTAAGTAGTTGGATCGAAACCGACCTGTGATTAAAAAGATGAAAAAATATATAAATGTGTTGAGCCCAAATACGCTTACTGTTTAACACATTCTTAGCTTAGATTATGTGTTTATAGATTTGGAAGTGAAATGTGGGACGGACTCTTCGGGTTAAATTTATATAATTTTCCGATTGTAAACGATGATGTTAACAAAGAAAAGAGTTCAAACTTGACGTTTAAATCATTACTGTATTATTCGATAGCTGTCCAGTCGTCCAGAAAGTAGAGGGTATAGGTTCAGAACAAGAGGCTTATTATTTGGTCATGTTGACAATAGATCTGCTATTTTGTGACATATTTTCCAAAATTAGTACTGTACATATAAAATTGGTAGAATAGAAAATCCACGATACCAACCTCTGTCGAGTAAGTATACGGTTATATCCTTAGATGCACAACACAAAAAATAGAATATCTAAAAATAATATATCATTTGCGGACTCACCAAAACTGGGTGTATTTAAGTTTTAACTGCATTAAGATTTACGTTTATGTCATGTAATAGCATAAAACTTACCCTAAAAGTGTATTGTTACTTACCGCGTACAAGGTCAAGTTAGTATAAAGGCCGATTATCTCGTCAATATCACCGAGGGTATTGTACAACACCTTGTAACTGTCCACATCAGCCGGGCTACAGACTACATAAAAGCAACAGGAAATGAATATATATATTAGATGTCTGCAGATATGTGGAAAATATTTAAGTATTTCGTTCATCGCATTTGTATAGTTGTTTAATATATTTGAATCAATGTGTTTTCCACTATTACTTTATCTAGGAGACAACTCATATATCGTCTATATAGAGATTTTATGTACAGTGCGTGCTATGTGACGATATATCAGATCGAGTTGTCTCAGGTCGGACTGCAGTATCAATCGAGCTCGAAGAGCGAGATTGACACGGAGTCCGACCGGAGACAACGAGAGCTGATACGCGTAACACGTTCTTTACATATAATCTGTTTATCATATACTTTCAATGTTTCTTGAAAAGTTCGATTTTTGGGACAAATTTGACAAACTGTCAGCGAAGATCGCTTGACAGAGGCAAAGTACTGCTCCTATACTTTTTAGTCCGAGATTTAACATAATCCAATGTTTAATTATGTATTCATATAATAAAACGGGCTGTTTTATTACTCTTTTTTAAACCCTATAAATTAAAGCATGATTATATGATTTAAGTATTAAAAGAACCAGGTAGATTGTTTTAAAAATAGATTTTAAGAAGAATGCAAGTTTGTTTACATTAGAACCATATTGCTGCGCCTAGCATGTGAATTTGTTCTATAAAATTTCACACCCCAGAAAAACATTCGAGAAAACATAGTTCAATTCCAAACACCAACCAGTGGCTTTATTTTTTGTGATCATTAATGTATATTGGTTTTAATCAAAGAAACAAAATATAAATGGAACAAATTGTCCAGTTGCAAGGTGTTGGTCTGCTTTACAAGGTCAAGGGATTTCCCCAGACACATAGAATGTAAACATTGAAAGCAGTCCCTTTTGAGACAGTACGTATATGAACCATCTGATACGGGTAAATATACAATGCCTCTGTATCTGCGTGGTAAGACTCATATGTATATAATACATGCGATTATCACATAGTACTTTGTGCACATTTTTAGGACAAGAGAAAATAGCAAATTCCAGTGTTTCTATTTGGGAAAAGTGTTAATCCAACCAGTTAATTTTCAGTCCACGATATATGTCCTGACTGTATCTGGTAAAGTTTATTTAAGGCTTTTCTGTATTTTTTTTAACTAATAGACAGCTCCTCCATATTATCAGCAAATATGCAGGCGGTCTGGTCATTCTATCTTCGTATAAGTGAAATACCCTTGAGTATGACGTTTAACCCCAATCAAACAAACACTCATTACACTCATCACTCATCATGGGTTAAGACAACCTCATTTTACTTTCCATGCAGTCCTTTGTTATATGATCTTCTTATCAGAGGCAGTATAAAGGCGTTCAATACTCTCAATCACAAAATATCTCTTTTCAAGCTATATATGTAACTTCGTTTTAGAAACCTGGAATCCCTTTTAATCTCTGATTTAAAGGCTATATGCCTGGATGAACTCAAAGTGTGTCTTTCATTATAACAATTATGTATCCTGAATGAATATTACACATTCAGTTCATCAAGGCTAAATTCTTGGACCTATGTATCAAGTGCGCTTTTAACTTGAGTTCTCCTTTCCTTTTTTTCGATAATACAAGTGTGCTACATTCTGTCTCATCAAAGTACAATGTATTTAATTTTGTGAATTTCGTTTGTATCTAATATCAGAACATTTTTGATGTTCTCCTTATAGACAGTCCATAGAGCACGACCGCCTCTCCGACCCTCCCCTGTTTTCTCTTCTAATAGAGGAGTGAACTTTAAATCAAGTTCATGCTTTTAATTTCATATGTTTTTTTCTTGAACTCGCTTGGTCTTTTCATATCAACTAAATGACAAAAAATTCTGGAAACATCAGCGCTATAAAGCATAGCAGTCAAGCTATCAATGCCAAAACCCTGAACATTCTCTGCATGCTATAAATGTATAAAACCTTATCTATCTGGAAAAATATCTATCCTATACCCATTTACTTCTATTTTTTGTTGTTGCTTCAAAGAGCCTCTTCTACACAATAATTTACTCTCACAAATTTGACTTTACAAACCCCCTCTTTAGTAAATTATCAATCTGGTTGATACTTATCTTTTGGTTTACAAACTCATCTAGCAGTATGTATGCCCCCTCTCTTAATATCTAGACTTTTCCTTCTACGCATATCTCTAAACTACTATCCTACTATAAGATCTTTGCTTCAAGTCTTTTTCCTATATCTGAATGTTTTGGTTCCAGGGAAGAACCAGACAAATTTTATGATCTTAAGTCATTAAATCCAATATCCATATTCATGTCTAGCGCTAATGATTTTCTTATTAATAAAAAAACATCAGTTATAAATATGTTTCTCTGTGTACATGCGCTATTTATAAGATACTTTCTGACTACACCTATTAGAACGCCTTTTATTACTTTTTTGTCTTGCGGATTTATATTTATAGCAGTTGTCAGGCTGGGATAAAAAAGATTGGTTATGTAACTTACCCATGCTATCGTCTTCTCTTTGTCTGTTGGAATTTCGAGAAAATAAATAAATAAATATGTAACGTTAACAAAAACAACACAACTCTGTGTACAAACAAACATATAGGGCCTTAGTCATAGAGATCACAGTTGAAAAGATTCAGCCGACATTTTGACTTTGCTGATCGAGAGATACATCACGTAGAAGAAGGAAATAACCTTCAGTGATTGGTTGATGGCTCTATTATTTACGGAATAGCCGTCGATGATTGGTTAAGGTCTAAGCCTCTAACAGTATAAAACGCTAAACTCGTAATTTAATTTAATCATCAAGTCAATAAACAATATACAGTTATGATCGAATGATCTCGTATCAATGAGTTAAACAGACACCAAGCAATAATGATGACCGAGGTCGGAGGTCAACGTAAAGAAAGTATCGGAGTTCAGAATAACTTAGTATAGACTGAATACAATTGCCTTGACTTTGGCATGTAGGACTCGTTGTATTCCACTTGTCTTCCGATTAACCCATCCAAACTATGCCGCAGTGTTTTGAATACCGACCTTTCAAAGCCGCATTTTGTCTTGCTGTTGGATGCAAGTGTCTAGAAGGGAGAATTGGCATATTTCTAACTTTCCGTTGACGTTGGTGCTAGAAAGAATGCAGGATGTACCCGGAAGTGCGGGAATTACGTGACATTTCGCATATCACATGACTTGACCTTCAGGTGCTCAGGCTTACGGTGATTGGTGAGTCATCTGGATATAAAACAAGCAATTGCATATAAATTTTAATTGTTTTTCTAGTCAGGAATTTATGAAGAATTAGTGTCAATCTTCATACAGCGACTCTTTAGCCGTTCTCATATAGGCCTACGTCAGAGAATTAATGATGGGCGGATACACAAATTAACCGCAATCATCTACCTATCAAAGGGAATGTTTCGAGCAGCTGTTTGCTATTTGGAATCAGCGAATTGGTAAATTACTATTCTGTTTATCCGATCAACTTCCAAGCTTTTCATACTATGACATTTCAATACCACCTTTGCGTATAGATCCAACTCATTAACAGGAAGTGTGTTTAATTTATTTAATTTCCGAATATCACAGCTGCTGCAGACAAAATTCTCTCGAAGTGTTTTATCAGGTTAATATCTATTAGCATGCATTTGAGATAAGCATACAATATTTATCGTTAATATATACAGATATTAACAATTAATTAACATTTTTACATTGTTTTTCTTTTTTCACTGTTCGCTGACACACAGGGTGACAATATGGTGCCGTATTGTTTAGCTGTTATCTTTTATATCGCCAAATTATTTTACAAAGTTAAGGCAAGCATTTACAAATCGATATTCATTTATATATAATTAATATTTAATTAAATAAATTTAGTATTTATTAATATATAATGGATACTAATAATATATCATTGGCATCATAATAGAATAAAGTCACACACTATATGTCATTGAAAGGTCGCCACAATATTTAGCAACTCGGTTAGATCTGATTATGTTATAACTATTTGCCCAGGTACAATTAAGCTTCACGTTGTACGTTTACCGGAGACAAACGAGCTGCCCCTGTACACAGTTAAACGTTTAAGGAGAGTGCCATCTGTAGTGTTCTTAGAAACGCATGCTTCTCTTCGCGAGGCAGAACGCACCTATCTCCCGGTTTATTTATAAAGAGTACAATTTAGCTGGAGATGATGGAAAACAGATGATGCTCAGTTCAACAGACTTTCACGATATCTCTTTCATCTGTTTTCTATTAATTTGGCAAAATTCTATATGATAGTATATTTCCTAAAGTTGACGATGCCTGGCAATATAGCAGGGTTTTTTTTACCTCTTACTTGATGTATTTTGTATTGTGTTTTTGCATCACATATATTGTTTTTACATATGTTAGTGGCGGAAATAGCTTTACACGATCCAGTGGTATACTGGATGATGTAATACCCTCAATGCCTAAAAAGTTAATTCCTACATCTGCTAATGGGAAGAAAACAACGAAAAAGTTAATAAATAAAGTGAGCCTTAATATACAGTCTGTGATCAGCCGTTTTGACAAAAACAATGTGCGAAAGTTGTGGATATCTTCTCTAGTCGAGTTAGTGCCCATTTAGTGACTGAATTGGTAACCTATGGTAGACTTTTCATACCATATTTCTGTATAGATCATTGACTACTATTGAATACATATTCAAAATGATTGTCTCCAAAATAGTATGTCTCTTGAATAATGGAACAAAATTGTCGTAAAATGATTTGGGTGAATTGAATAATTGTCAATGTTCAGAGAAAAATGTAATATGACACGAACAGTTCCCCATACAGTAAGCTTATCAAATTAGCTCAAATAAGATTATGAGTGCTACCAGAAGTAGGCCCGCGGTCGTGGCTTAGTGGTTAGCGTGTTCGCTTTGTCATCCTAATTCGATGTACCGTTCACAGGATCGAGTCCATCTGTCGACCTCAGGCATATAAGTGAGTCACAAGGTGAGCCTCCAGCAATCGCAGGAGTTGGTTTTTACGAGATTTCCGCCCGGTTTTCCACCGTAATAAGGCAAGGAACAAAGTAAAGTGGACAATCCGTCGTCATAAAAGTGAAATACCCTTGCGTACGACTTGAAACCCCAGTCAAACAAACAAACTACCAGTCTATCTAGTCTATCTAGTCTATCAAGCAGATGTATGAAACAAGCCATTACCCAGTTTCAACAGCATTGTGGCTTTCAGTGAACTTTCATACTGCCATGTGACTCATTGTGCAGGAAATATGCGATCTCGTTCGTTTCGCGAAGTTAGGATGTCAGAATCGACTGCCTTACGGATAAAATATAATGTTTGAAAAGCGGTAGAAACAGCGTTAGCATGATTTACGCATGATTCCATATCCAATTCATCTCCTTCGAGGTTTCTCTATGTTTCGCTAGGGGCGCCTTTTCACTGACTTCGAACTCAATCTTTACTATTCACTGATTACAGGTTAAATTTAACCATTAAACCAGATCCAGGTAATGTCTTTCTCTTTAAAGCATAGACCAATACCTCCATCCAAACGTGATGGAAAGGGAAATTGGTTCTGAAGGCACCCGATGGGTTGATTCTCACTTGTTGTTAATCTTATCACTTTTATTTACCAGTTAATTGCATTGGAAAGAAAGTAGTAATAGTGTTTTCGATGGTGCTTGTTATCTATCACGTAAGCGCGTCTACGTGGACCTTTTTCGTATCTATTTTCCTTTGCGAAGTAGGCAGAATGAGTTGTCTATATATAATTGCCAGGCGGTTGCGTTTTGCACAAACAGCTATTCCAAGCCTCTGGGTACCGTAAGGATCAAATACCCGAAAGAAACAAGCATTTTAGGTCACGAAATATTATGTTTTAATAAGTGAAAAACATCTGCACGTGGTATTTATATTTATACTGATAAAAAGCTGTAAAACCAATGTTCAGTTTGTATTTCTGTTTTTTGCTTTTACACACAGACCTATCCCTGTTGTACTTGAAATATTATCTAATTGATCGTAATTTGCTTTAAAGTAATGCATGGTAGTGTTTTCTCTGTTATGTCTTCATAATGAATCGGTGGAACATTTTGAGCCGAGGGCAATGGTGCTACACGTTTTTGATGAGATAATGCTAACATAGAAAAACACAGCCAAAGAATGATCGATAGGATGTTAAACCAGCGTAATTCACGCAACGTGCTGTGTGATGAGCCTTTCGTCTTTTTGCTTAACTGTCTCGTTAAGTCCTTATTGGTAATAGACTTTTTCTTTACTCAGCATGTTGTTATATAGAAGTGCTGAATGGGGAATTTATTTGTTCTCCATCTTCAGATAACGACGAGAATTTTACAACAGTACTCAACCAGATTTTCGAATTTGGCTACCAGATTTTGTTCCCCGTGGCTATTAAAGAGGTTGATTATTTTACACGTTATTGCTGTTTGGATTTTAGATTGTGGTTCATATATAAAATGTCACGGAGAGTTCAATGCACCAAATACAATAGGTGAGCACTTGATAACGTAAGTCGAAGTCGGCAAGCGCAAAAAAAAAAAATGCTTGATTTTGTTCAGTATGGTATAGTTATATATGGATGTAGTATACACTATAAATGATACATATATCTGCATTTACCATTAACGCAAGCCACGGGGATTCTTTAAAACGTGGAGTTCTTTCTTTGTTTAGTGTTGGTATATTGTGTTAATTCACTTATAGGAGTGCTTATTCACTTATGGGAGTGATAATTCACTTATGGGACGCCTTGGCATCCTAATGCGTTAAGAAACCCATCCCGCAAGGTACTTCTTGTTACTGACAACAAACAATATAATACGCGAGACAATGAAGGGAAACAAACACAGAGCAAACATCACTGCAAATCCATGTAATTTTATAGCGTAAGAAACACTGAGAACCGGGCATCCAGTGGCCACGCGGCAAAAATACCCCCGGGCACCACACAAAACTGACTCCTTGTTCACTTAGTAGGAAGACAAAAATAGAACAGGAGTGATGTTTATAAGTTTTTGTCCGAAATGTATTGTGATAGGAGGGGCGTATGTCCACTAATGGATAGCCTGTCGGCAATCCGTCGGTAATTCTACAAGCATATGCCATCTGTGAAAAAGAGTCGTACAATCTGTTTTTGTTTTAAACAATATTTTTTACACCAGACTTCCTGAAAGCCCGGGTAACTTAACAGACTACTAGATGATATTGCGCACAAATAATTTTTATTAAATAGAAACTACTGATCAATTATTTATAGAGTGTCCCATCCAAACCCTTTGGTTTGAACTAGAAACATTGTGCAGACAAATACCATGTTTTATGTGTAAATTTACAGCAGATAAAATTACCATTGGCTAGGGAGATGGTCGAGAGTGTAGGAATAATGTAACCAATGTTGTTAGAAAATAAATATTTTGCACGAAAACAAAAACTAATAAACTGAATATCACCACAGTCTAAAACATTTTTTTGTTTTACTTTAGAAATAAGTGAAAAATACATTGCACGAATTAGTAACAAAGTTACCAAATTTTAAAAAGAGTGGACTTTATTAGAACCTATTCTTCCGATAGATGAGAGTTAACATTTAACATGAAAATGAATTACCAGTATTTATAATACGGCTGACTATTAGGGTGAGTGTCGTGTGTCTGAGAGAAATGCGTCGCCACGATATATCGATATTCAATGTACGCACAGTTCGTCGTGGGACAAGGGTTGAGGGCTGAAGGACCGTGACTTTTTACACCTCAGACATTTAACACCTGTTCTGTTACACTGATTACATTTACCATAGTATAGGTGCTCTGTTGTTTAAATATATAAATGTATAATTTAATATTTTGCGCTAAGAATACCAAACATGCCATATAAATTAATAGCTTGTCAAATTAAATGATTTACGCAATGTACCATTATGTATCTAGGCATGTCTTTCTGTATACAGGGAAGACAATACAAATTTCTAAAAGTATATGTTATATGCAAAACACTGTGTAGCCAATATAGCCAAACTTTGCCACTTATTTCTTCTGCTAAAAAATCTTCTTTTCGAGGAAGGCGGGATCAGATACATAATTAAAGCATCTAGTTGTAGTTTTGAGCTAAGCTAACATTAAGTTACATAGGGGGGTTCTATAACCAAAGCATATATACGCTTACAAATATGTTAATTTGGCATGTATCGATTTGCGGCCGTTTTATGAACCTCTAGACCCAACTCTGCCAGTGTCGTCGATCGGAAGTAATTGTGTTTAGAGTTGAAACACCTTGCTTGTATCGTCAACAATTAACTGCCATAGATGGATTAAAATAAAACACAAGTAGCTGTTTGTTGTTTGACAGATCTATTTTGAAGGCAGTTAAAGACCAGAAAACCACATCTTGAGTACAACATCTTTAGTCCTGTATTGAGAGAATGCGGCGCTGAGTGTCAAGTTCTGCAAGGTGGATCATGTCTAAATCATATCTATACTTTGCATTTAGCACCACACCTGGGAGGAATGCTTTAGAGTTTTGCCTCGAAAGTATTTTCTCGGTATCGAGTGTACACTTGGCTAACAGTACACAAAAGTGGTTTGTAACAGTCTGGTTGTTCTCTTCCGGGCGTTGCACGCTTTCTATTACACCGTCAGCATTTATTTCATATATATTAAATTTGTCTAACTTGCGCCAAAAGTCTTGTTTTTTTTTTTTTGTTTAATTGGAATTTAATGACGTACTCAGGTTATTTCACTCACATGGCTGCAAGCCAGCCCAATGGACGAATACAAACATTACAAAACGATCGGCTTAATTGTGCCTATTAGCTTTGATAGCACTAGGGTAACAGGAGGGGGGGGGGGGGGGGGGGGGGGGGGGGGGGGGGGGGGGGGGGGGGGGGGGGGGGGGGGGGGGGGGGGGGGGG
>JAVFBW010158743.1:770-11790 GCA_034783835.1 Mopalia ciliata
CGTTTAATTCCCCCCCCCCCCCCCCCCCAAATACTTTTGTGTGATTTCTTTAGGTTGTTTGCAAAGTTGTTGGCTGTGATATCTGGCTGCTAAAATGAAGACATGGTTGAGCTTATGAATTGAATGTCTAGACAAAAGTACAGCAGAATCTTCAATAAATTGATAATAATTGGCATGTATCTGCCATGTGTTTCCAAAACTGTATTCAGACTTGCTGTAAAACACTGAGGATTTTGTCCCTGTTTTGCTAGTTAGTTAGCTATATGTATTGTAGCTTTATAGTGTGAATACTAAAATATTTAAAACATTCTTAAAGTGTTGATGTAGTTTATAGTATAAACATAAATATACACAACTAATTAAGTTTTTCGGAGAACCTTGTCTCTTGAGTTTATATAGAACATCACATCTCTGTGCCAGTGTGATGAATTTTAGAATTTTATTCAACTGTAATTGTAATTTCTCTAGACTCTGGAATACTATTGAAGTCAAATTATCAGATTCAGATTCAATCAAGAATGATTCTACCAGGAGACCAATGATACTTTAATTTATTATTTTAATTAAATTATTAATTAGATTATCGGCGACGACTGGGAAATTCTTCGATTCGTCGATCCTGGTCCTCGGCTGAACTCTTCAAGCCCATCAAAGAGGCGATAGCTTCTAATTATTCGGATTCTTCTCTTAAAGATTCGGCCAAATATGGTAAACCGCCACTCCCACGAGGGCGTAACAGTCGTATACCCTCACTGCGAGGAATATCTATTGGGGTTAAGAATACTTCCACAGGGGTGCTGCCCAATAAGCTGCGCGGTAACGGGCTATTGCATGTTATGGCTATAACGGCCCTCCATACTTTTTCTTTAGCTTGCTTCCTTCAATATTGTCATTATCAGACTAATGAGCAGTGTTGTCATTTTCAACCTATATGAGCATTGGTATTTTCAGTTTGTTTGAGCATTGCCATTTTCAGACTGTATGAGCATTGACATTTTCAGACTGTATGAGCACTTTTTCAGACTGTATGAGCATTGACATTTTCAGACTGTATGAGCATTGACATTTTCAGACTGTATGAGCATTGACATTTTCATACTGTATGAGCATTGTCATTTTAAAACAGTATGAGTATGGCATTGTCAGTATGTATGAGCATTGTCATTTTCAGATTGTATGAGCATTAACATTATTAGACTGTTTGAGTATTGACATTTTCAGACTGTACGAGCATTGTCATTTTAAAACTGTATGAGCATTGTCATTTTCAGTTTGTATGAGCACTGCCATTTTCAGACTGTATGAGCATTGTAATTTCCAGACTGTATGAGCATTGTCATTTTCAGACTGTGTGAGCATTATAGACTGTATGAGAATTGTCATTTTCAGACTGTATAAGCATTGTTATTTTCAGACTGTATGAGTATTGACATTTTCAGACTGTATGAGTATCGACATTTTCAGACTGTATGAGTATTGACATTTTCAGACTGTATGAGCATTGTCATTTTTAGACTGTATGAGTATTGACATTTTCAGACTGTATGAGCATTGTCATTTTCAGACTGTATGAGCAATGTCATTTTCAGACTGTATGAGCATTGTCATTTTCAGACTGTATGAGCATTGTCATTGTCAGACTGCATGGGAATTTTCATTTTCAGACTATAAGATTCTGTGAGATCATTGTCATGTTTAGACTGAATACAAATTATCATTTCTTACTCTATGAGCCTTGTCGTTGTCATTGGGCATTTTCAGTGTTGAACTGTTGAGCATGTCATTTTCACAAAGTATGAATGTTGTCATTGTTTGAGTGTATGAAAAGAACATTGTCATTGTCAGTTTCAAACTGTGCAATTACTGTCAATGTATTTGAACATGAACCACAGGGAAATATTCTTAAAATCTTTAAACCATAATCCCGTCGTCATATAAGTGAAATACCCTTGACTACGACGTTAAACCCCAATCAAACAAACAAACAAATTAAACCATAATCCAGGCTCTCTTCAGTATAACAGTGTGCCATTAGGAGGGAGCTGCGGCCGTGGCTCAGTGGTAGCGAGTGCGCTTCCTGAACTGAGCATGCTTTGATTTACCATTCACGGATTCGAGTCTGCCTTTCAACCATCAGGTATATGAGGGAGTCACATGTTGTGGCTCCGGCAATCGCGGGGGTGGTTTTATGAGGTTTCCTCCCAGCACCGTAATAAGGCTGTGTACAGTGTGGGGTGGACAATCTGTGGTCATATAAGTGAAATACCCTTGAGAACGACGTTAAACACCAATCAAACAAACAAAGGAGGGAGCTTCCTGTTGTTTGGGTGCTCTCGGAGAAAAGGGGCCACATGAAACCAATCTGTTTGAGATGTCCTTGTAGTGTGTCTTGTTTGTCCTGTGGTGTCAGTCACCCCTTTGGATGGCACATCATCATATGAGTGAAAAAACCTGAAGTATGGTGCTAAATTTAAAAAAAAAATGGAAAGTTGATTCGACGTTTTTTTGTTGTAACTGTATACAACTACAAAAGGCAATTTATAAATATGTATTCGCTGCTATTTACAAGCTTCTCTAAGTTTTCCACCATAAGCAAGTAACTGAGAAGTGGATAATCTATCGTCATATAAAAAAATTCCCTTGAGTTTGACATTAAACACCAATCAATTAAACAGTTACTGATTGTTGTTAATATTGTTTCTTTCAACGTCATGTTAGTGAATGCCCCCTCATATGAGTGGAATTATCATTAAAAAAACCATCATCAAACAAAGAGATGTCATATCTAAGATTCACTTGTCTGTTTTATTGTGTGACTGTTGGCATTTTATGATTATATCCACTCAATGTCATATGCTCAGTATCTGTGAAGATGTATTAATATCTACTGTATTTTTTATTGTCTTTTCATTTTATTTTTTCAAGCTTTAGATCAGCTCTGTTTACTTATATTTCGTATAGGTACTTGTAAACATTTTTTGTGGTGACTTATCGATTTCTAATTTCTACTTATCGATTATCCTTTTTTTATGATTATTTTCCAAGTTTCCTTATTTGTGCACTTTTAAGGTTGCACATACACTTCAAAAAAATTTTGTCCATTTTTATTCACTTTTCAACAAGATACATGCCTTCAATTCAGCTATTTCTATAAATTAATTAAAACGAACATCCTCTTCAGTGAAAGGCTATGATGCTATTTTGTGAATCAAGATCTGATTTTAGACAAGATAACCTGCTACTATAGAACTTACATTTGTACCACACTTGGCTCTCAGCTATGACCTCAGATAGAGAGATAATTAGTAATTTTTTTATTTAACTACATGATTTTTCATTTTTAATAAGGCAATTGTGGAATTCATTTTCAAATTTACCGTTTTTATTTATTTGTGGAGTACAGCGACGTCAAACACCAGTAAATCATTTCAATTTGTCACTTATGGTGTTTTTAATCTTGCGCACAGGACTGGAATACAGATCTTTGAATGTTGCATAAATTAACTCTAATTAAATATTCTCATTTTGGTGACCATTGTCTGCCTGTTATATATTGAAGCATGATCATTTTATATCTATTGTAATTTCATGTTATTTAATAACAGTAATATATACAAAATGGGAAGCTCGAAATATTGGCAAGGGAGAAAATTTTATCTTTGAAAAAGACCCCTCTGTCATCAAAACATTATAACAATGGCCTTTTTAACAGATGTAACAAAGTCAATACAGTTATCCTTTGTTAATACCTTACTAAGTAGGCCACGAATAACAACAATTTCATCTTCGGAGGATTGTTTCCAACCCCCCTTTTTCTAATATTTCGAGTCTCCCATTTTAATATACAATTTTAAGAAATGCAAATCTGGGCAAATACACTTATGTAAAATGAATATGTTTTCTTTATGATAAAAAAAATCCAGTAGAAAATAACTTTTTAACTAAGTTTAGATATCAATTCTCATACATGTACTTTGTAAAACAAAATTATTTGAATTTTTAGAGGCTATTTATTTGGTTTATTAACTTAGAGCTTATTTAAAGTTTGTCAAAATTATTATTAAAAATTTTGCAAGCTTCATATTTTAATAATATTGTTTATATATTTCCCCATTGGTTCAAAGGTAATTTTGTAGATTTATGGAATAGATAATTATGTAAAAAGAAATATAATTCAAACGGTGACATGAGAATTTTGTTTATTTTTTCAGTGAGTACATTTGAGCTAAAACCTAGAAACATATTGGAAGATATCTCGAAATCTCCTAAGCCAACACATTCGATAAAAACATCGACCCAGGAAGACAAGTCTGAATCAGGTTCATTTATGTTGAAGAAACCAATGGCAGATAAATCTCCACCGCCCGAGTCAAAATCTCCAACGGAAACCGCTGAGAAACCACGTCTATACACTCGCCGTCATTCCAATGATCAACATTCCTATCTGAAACCAACACAGAGTTCTCGAGCTAAAATAGCCAGGGCAGCATCAACGACAAATTTAAGCCGTGGCAGATCCAGCTCGACTGCTAGTGTGGATGATCTCTCCAAATCCCCCCATTCATTCTCATCATTAGAAAACCTCAACAGTTACGATGATGAGGATCTCCCAGTGGCAAACTTTGATAATTTCCGTCATTCTTTGTCGCGACAGAAAACTGTGTCAGTGCCGAATTTGGCAACGTGCTTTGAGGATGAGGAAGATGAGGAGGAACCATCTAATTTGTACAGCCTCGTGGATCTCTCGAAGAGTGTTCCCGATTTCATGGACGTAGACGATACCAGTTCCAGCTACTCTGACAACAGCAGTTTAGCTGCTAGTGAGCCAGCTGCTGTACGGTCACTTAGTCATACAGGATACTCTAGCAGAGCTATGAGAGATTCGTCTCGGAAAGTCAATCAGTGGAACACGAGACGTTCACTGCCAGGTGATTTTACTGGCACCAGTAAGCCCAAGTGGTCCCGTACGCCCCGTTCCAGGGAAGATTTTGATAGATTCGCTATGCCACCACCTTCCAAAACACAAGTTGCCCGAACAAGTTTCTTGCGTAAAGCTGCACATGCCAAACGTCGGTCTGCACCTGATTTAACTTTAGAACAAGCCAAAAACATTTTATTAGGAAAATCTGGCATATTAGGTGACCCATCTTCGAGCGATGTCAAACCAAAGAAAACAAGTTCAAGAGGCGTGTTATCCTCCGAAAGTGAATATCCAGAAACAGGGACAGTGTCTCATTTAAAACAACAGTTTTCTGGGAGTTCCAGACAGACTAATTCTAATTTACATCGATTTTCCACAAATACATCTACACCTTCACAAAAATCACCACGGTCTGTGTATAATATTTCTGAACGCGAAGCCCTCAAAGGTAGTTCATCATTATCATTGAACACAGAATCTATTAACTCTTTAGACATTAGCCCAATAGAAGTGCCTGTAAGGGACCAACCTTCACCTTATAGCGGCTTGTCATCTCCCCCAACTAAAGACAGTCCTACCCACAGAGTGCCCAGTTTAGTTAATGGGGATTCCAGAACAAAACAAAATTCCTCCAGTGTTAGTCAGTTACCTGTGCCAGGTGTATCTCCAGTGGGTCGCTCTGCCCCACAGAGACAGCTTACCTCCCCATTGGGCGCACCTGGAGCATTTAATAAGGACAGTAGTTTTAGATCATCAGGGGCTGGAGATCAGTCTTACTTCACCCCGGAGAAAGATGACTCTAAACTTGATGATATATCCGAGGATTTCAATCCATCTTTACCTAGAGCTCCATCTACACTTAATTCACATCGAGACGTATCCAACTACCCGAAACAATCTACCCCGGTCAATGGTTCACTTAATCCTAAAAATAGTGACTCTTATAAAAGACTCTTGCCTAAGGAAGAGAGTTCTAAAAGTGCTACCTCTGTGTCGCCTAACCCTGCTACAGGTATTCTTCGTAAGGCCATGATGTTTGGGCCAACACGAGAAGCTAGTCCTACTAGACCGCTAGAAAATCGACATCGTAGCGGATCAAAGGAAAAAATTATTGACGACTCGTGTTCGGAGTTTGACGAAATTTCAGCACTGACTGTGACCCCGTCTAAGCTCCGATCACGACAAGGGGGTCTGGTTTTACCGTGGCAATCTAACGGGAGTAAAGTTCCTCCCCCTCAGTCTGACTCCGGTGTAAGCTCTGATACAGATGAGTCGGAACCTAAAAGGCCAGCCAGACGCCTGCCCACTTCATCTGCTGCACAGATCAATCTTATAAGGTATGTCGATTACTCCAATGTCTAATCTAATTCTAAAAGTATAATCATGCACGTTCAGAAAAAATGTTATTGTCACTGTATTTAAAACTAAATCAAATCTGACAGGCCTCACCAATAGAAATGACGTTATCAACTGTTTTTAACTTCAAAAATATGGTTTCGGGGGAGATTTCTTTCATCCATTTTTGGCAAACACACCGTATTATGAAAACAAACAACATTTATAGCATAAAACCCCAATCAAGAAAACAAACAAACTTAAAAAAACAGAAAAATGTCACAAGTTTTGCTCATGTTTTTGCCAGTCATTTTCATGCTGCTTTGCTACTTTACTAACAACATATATTTTGTTGAATCAACTTGAATGACAAGTTCATTTGTTTTTTAAAAAAATAAGTTCATAGAATATCTTTGCCAATGTTTATCCAAATGTGAACTGCGAAGTTCCTCTTGTTTCACTGACATTTTAAGTTTTTTACAAGTACAGTTTAAGCGTATTATTGAATGGATTATTGATTAGCCCTACTTGTAGGACTACTGTATGGGTACTGATCCCCTTCTGAGTACCGGTCACAGGTTCAAGTCTCCTTAACGACCATTAATGTATGAAGATGTTGCACAAGGGCCTTAAACCAAAATGACACAATTCTTGAACACCATTAAGATTGTGATGTCCATATAATGACAACCAACTTTCATGTACAGTCTCTCCTCAACACAAGAGAGCACTAAATTGTTAACAAGGGAAGTAATGAGGATTATCTCCCTTTATATATTGAATGGAATTATCAAATAAACAATGTGACTCCGGCTATCAGTTGGCTGTAGGGTGGTTATGACTAGGTTTCTCCTCGGTTTCCATCGAATTTGATTACATGTAGGGCAGTGTAAGGCTTGCACAATCCACCGAGATAAGATTGAGAACGACTTTCAACCCCAGTAAAAAAAACATAGAAATTATTCATCAGAAATGTTTTCAGTTGATATGCAAAAACATAGACTTTTGGCCATTAACATTTATGTAGCTGTCAGGGTTTATAATAATTATTATTGTTCCGTAAGCTGACAGAGGCGTTATTTTAGCTGTTTTAGAAAGAGAAAGTATTCCTAATGAAGAAAATGTATACTTTTCTATACCTATGACTCTTTTTAAAAGTTTTGGCCATATTACTTTACAAACGTTTTTTTTTTTACATTTTCTACAAGGATATTCCGTCTAAATAGATCCAGATGTGAAAAACATATTCCAGAGGCAAGGAGTTAACATGATTTTATTCGATTTGTAGGTTTTCAGAAAGCAGTTTATCACTATTTTTCTATATTTTATGGTGAAGTTATTATTACTTTGATGGTTTTGAGGAACAGATTATTATATGTGTTAATGGGTTCTATAATACTGTACATGTATGTTAATACTTTGGTCATGGATAGTTTGCCAGGGAGTCATTATGGGGAATTATCAGTTTTGTGGTACTTGTGTGTCTAACTTGAGAAGTTGCATTCCTTGTGTTACAATGATTGATTGTAAACATTACAGTGTATAGAAGTGTCAGATCTGTAGGTTTAGAATGAGATTTATGATGCCCTGCTGCTCTCAGAACTACAATGTACTTAGGCCTAAAAAAAAATGTCTTGTTTTCTCTAACTCGACCCACCCTACGAAATAGCTCTGAGTCTAAAGTTTTTATTGGCTTTTGAAAAAAAAATAAATTGAAATTTTTATTTTTTATTTATTTTTCTTTTAAAAGACCTTCAGAAAATGGCATATTTTGACAGCAAACTCATTTTTGTAATGTTTTTGGTCATGCAAGCATCTGTATCTGTTTTATTTAATATCTACTGATTTTTATTCTGTCTAAAAAAAAAATATATATTAGAGGAAACACAGCATTTTTTTTTTAGGCTATATCAACAAAAACCTCTTCTGTTTGTGATGTCTTCGTGATTGCCATGTGTTGTCCTAATATTGTAAAATGAAAAAGGATCAACTTAGCATCAATTAAAATATATATATATATATGCAACTCCAAATTTTATTGAATTAATTTTTCTGTATTCTATATTTCGATTTCTCTATGTACCCATCATCAGGAATTTTTGATGATAGAGGAGCAGCTGAAATATTGAAAAGAGAAAAATGACTTCAATAAAACTTGGAATTACATTTATTTCATTTTATGCTATGTTGATCATACTTATTTTGTGCTTAATGCTGGGGGTGGTTTCTTAAACTCATTGGGCTAAAACACTGCATTAAACATGTATGAGTGAAATTACCGTATGCAGGACAGCAACACCTTATCAAACACACAACTGACGATAAACATTACATCGGGTTCAGGATAGTTATAAGTACAGAACAGTAGATTTCTCCTTCTTACAAAAAATGTGAGCATGTTTTGCAACTATAAGGTGTGAAAAGAAGAAAAAGTAAACTGAAGCTGCTTCGATTTACCGCTCATGAGATCGAGTCTGCCTGTCGACCATCAGGTGTATGAGTGAGTCACATGTGTGGCTCCGGCAATCATGGGGGTGGTTTTTGCGAGGTTTCCTCTCGGTTTTCCACCGTAATAAAGCTGTGTGAAGTGGACAATTTGTCGTCATATAAGTGAAATAACCTTGAGCACGACGTTAAACACCAATCAAACAAACAAACAAACCAATGTAATTGGACTAGGAGCCGTGTGAAGTGAACATTCAGTCGTCATATTAGTGAAATACCCTTGAGTATGACATTAAACCTCATTCAAACAAACAAACCAACCTTTTCATATGTGTACTCTGTATCTCAATTTACAGTAGTTTTACCGTAATTTAATTAAGTGACACAGTTGTCCATAGTTACAGTTTATAAACTCAGTCTGATATCCACAATTTAAAAAATTCAGTGCCAAGCATAGATACAAGGCGATACAAACAAGCAAAACAAAATTGGCTCCCTTTATTACATAGATGTAGTGATAAAATAAATTGATTGATGTATTGGTCAAGAATTAATAGTTAACTGATGTACTTGATGGTGGTGTACTCTAACATTAAACATTTGCACTAATTTTATTATTAGACAAAAGCTTAACAGGGAAAGCATTTCACTATGATAAAAAAATAATGTTTCTCCAAGGGAAATACATGATGGCCATACTGGAGACAAACTACCCTGAGGGTGGTTAAAGTAGTTATTCACAGTATATGACCCCATGTTAGAACATTTACTGTATTTGTTTAATTATCATACCTGAGCCTAATTAGTTATTTAGCACAGGTACACATCACCATAGCAACCTGCTGAATGACATCTGTGAATAGAGCTGTACGTTTCACTGACATATGTTAATGGACATTACCACATTGAGACTGACAAGGAAATTGACACTTGGAAATGAACATGTCTGTATATGAAGTCATTTGAGGGTAACCTGTTCTCAGTACATGTATAATACATAGATGAGTATGAGCAAGATTTTAACTGATTGACAAGGAAATTAACACTTGGAAATTAACACGTGTATGTGTGTTTAGTCATCTTAGTATAGTGAAGGCTGCAGTCATTATGAGAGTACCGTTAGCTGACTGTATAACAAGGAAAGTGACATAAAGACTGAAATCCATGAACATAATTAAGGACTCTATAGTAAATTTAGTATTGGTGGATCTGAGGATTATGAATGACGTTTGGTAGATGTGAAGATTCAAAATACTGATTTCTCAGTTCTTTTCAAAGGTTTGATTTTTTTCTGATGTCAGTTCTGGGTGTAGCCATGCTGTCTCTATTTACCATTTATTGTAGATGTAAATGTTGACTTTTTGAGTACACTCTGTTAAATATGAAAATACAAAACATAATCACTGTGTACAAACTCTAATCATGCATGTCACTTTCCACTATATCACTGGTCTCCAGGGACCGTCTCACAACCTGTATATGTTGACTATGGAATCCGTCTCCTATCAGGGGCATCCGACATGGTTCAGTTGTTATTCAGAAGTTGACTTCCCTGAAGCAAAATTTTTTTTACCATGATATCATGTTCCCATTTAAACTCGATTCAATTAACAACGAGAAAACAATAGTTTATTTAAAAGAAAGAATTATTTTTTCTTACAGTGTGTTATCTGATTACATGTACTTGTATATAAGCTGAAGCTGAAGTGTCATACAGAGAACTTCACATTTCATGACTGTTTCAATGGTGGCTATTTGGTGAAAGAGCACAATGTTGTCATGCAGGCATGATGTTAAAACACCCATAAAATCAGTCTGCTCACATGTCATTTGCACTCATCAATCTATTAAACGTTGCACAATTATATGGATTTCAACTTAGTAAGTTTTGTGAAATAGACACATGGCATGGGAAATGTGAAGTTTACAGTATGAGACTTCTGTGTGCGTATGTATCTTTAATGGGACAACATTCCATGATAAATATAGCAGTTGAAATCCCACGTGTTATGTTTCTACTACTGCTTCTAAATGACAATAAAAAACAAGTTGTCATCAATGTGTATGTTGGTTAGGCATTTTACGCTCATCAATGTGTATACAAGGATAACTCGTCTTTTCTCTTGTTTTATTCTTCATTTTATTATTCATGCATGTCATGTGTCTATTTCATTAAATAGTTAATTTTTTTAATTTGTCAATTTTGCAGATCGGACAACCAGTCATCAGTGAGCACGCTCAAACCAGAGCTTTCTTCCAAACCAAAGATGTCCCTACCTACAGTCCCGATATCCGCCCATTTTGTCACTCAAAGACGGT
>JAVFBW010158765.1:0-11787 GCA_034783835.1 Mopalia ciliata
CTATTGAATAGGTTGTCATACCGATACATGATTTAATGCGAATTTCATTGTTCTTCAAGCATATTTCACATTGCCTGAATAAAATACTCATTGTCCCTGAATACAATGTAAAGAATAGTGAGCATTGTACTGGATTATTTCTGATCTTAATTTGTTTTTTTAATATGTAACTTGAATACCATACATTCCTGTCTAATTTAGATAAAGGTGATAATTTATGGATGATTTCATTTGATCACTATCAATTACTGCCCTAGATTGTCCCATCAGTCTGACAATCTGTGCGTGTCACCCTATGTTAGTTTGATTTTCAGTCATTCGATAAGTTAGTGATTGTAAGATACATGCACTAGTGATTGCACGATACATGCACTTAGTTTGACTAAATTATTTGTTGTTTGCCTGGGGTTTTATGACCTACTCAAGGGTATTTCACTTAAATATGATGACAGATTGTTCGTTATTATTTTCAGACTTTTCTAACCAGGCATAACCAGTTTGCTGATCGTGCAAATTATACTTAAATGCACGATTATTTTTTTAACACCCTTTGTCGTGTTGCTTGTCATCTACAGGCAGTTCACCATCATGTTATGTTTAATATCACGTGATGTTTTACCTTGAATAAAAGATAATAAAGCCAGTGGTGCACCTTAATGGCAAATTAAAACAAGAATGTTGAATCAGAAACTACCGAATATTGAAATTAATGATCTTCCACTGTTTGTTAATGGAACTTAGTCAATTGATAAGCTTTATATTTTGAATGATTTGTAGTTTTCTCTATCTAGGCAAGCATAAACTTTTAATATTTCACAATTTTCCAACAAGTTTAGTTAAAGTCTATTGTCTTTGATATCAGTAGTTCAGTGAGGCAGACTTCTTGCTCCGGTAGTGACTTGTATCAAGGACACACTTCCATTATGATTCACACAACCTTCATCAGTGAAATAATCAGACAACATGAAACAACAAGCCAGAAAAAATGTTAGGGTAGATTGGATATTTAGTCCCTTTAAAAAAAAAGGAATGATTCTAAGAGCCCAATTACTTTAACACAGCTGCCATTATAAAAGGACCTTTATTTCCCAGAGTTAGTGAGATAAATGGAGATAAGCCAAGTTGTTTATGACAGATTGGCTGGTCTATTGTTTATAGCGGCTATCAATCTTAGCTACTTAGCCACAGCCATAGTGGACAAAGAAAGGACACATTAAGTGAGAAGGCCTTATTAAAACGGAATCTCACCTGTCAGGTCAGAGAGTATGTTTTGTAAAAGGGACAATGATTTTGTTTGAACTTCTACCTGTATTTTCTATCAAGAAGTCATGTATAGTGTTTAGAAAGTTGTTTCCATTGTACCAGTTGTCACATTTTCTAGAAGCAAAGGCTGAAAATAAAGATCTGATACTATTTTGATAAAAGTTTGGGTTTTTTTCTCTCTCTCTCTCTCTGCTACATGTAGACAAAAGGTTTCAACATTTTGATCAATTTTCAATTGCAATTCAGTTTCTTGTCCTGTGATTCTCAGAGATGACCATCTTCTCTTGCACCTTATGAGTGTCCTGTCTTAAGTTAGGTGCACGATTGGCCTTTCGCATACCTTCTCACGTTACTTGCCATGCACAGGCAGTCAGTCAATATGTTATCTTTAACGTCACCTGATGTTTTGCCAAAAAGAAATGATAATAAAGCCAGTAGTGCACCTTAATGCCTTTCTTGACCTATAACACCAGTGATACAGGGAGGTTTTGAGCTTGCACACCACTATATGAGTGAAATAGCTAGTCATGTATCACTCCAATCAAACTAACCCCCAATTTTAAAGTCATAATGCAAACGTTTTTATACATGCACAATAGCATTCAAATTCTATCCATGATTCAGTTTGATGTTTATATCATAACTGCATACATGTAGGTATATATATTTTTATTTAGGGGAAATTTTAATGTCAAATAAATGCCATAGTTAATTGTTGAGTTCTCGCTGTTGACAACTAACACCCATAAACCATAATTCAGAATTAGTACAAATTTGCAACAATAGCTTGTGGACCAATAACTAAATGCCAAAGTACATACTTTCATGAAATTTTGTTAGACAAATCTGTATTGTAAAATTTAATTGATGTATTACATGTACCAGTATAAATGTCTATAATTCATCTTCAACTTAATGTCCACAACATGACTTTTTATACTCAGGATCAAAACTTTGAAGGATAAAAAGCCAGACAACAAGACCAGTAATAAATTTTTTTTTTAAACTTCAAAGACTCAACTTAATGATATACTTTGGTCCACCAAGCTGATAAATTCTCTTTTTGTGGCAATTTTTGGACAATTTACTGTCCACAATCCACTGTTGAAGTGTCCAGCACACAAAGGCTTTCTTAGATTCTCCACAATGCTGCCAATCCTTATGTTCAATAATCTGAGGATTTAGTACAACCTCCCCTGTACAAAAGCCCTGTACAAACAAGGCATGTTGATCTGTAAAGTGTGGCCAAGTGTGGACAAAGGTTATGTTATTTCTATCACCTGTACTTGGCAAACTGGTACTGAAAGGGCGACAATACAATCAGTAAACTGAAAAGTAAAGAAGTTTGATTGAAACTTTTGAAGAAAATCTGTCCTTTTGATCCTGTAGTAAACTGCAGGAGTGAACCTGGAATAGTTTTCTTTCATCCTCTTTTTGTAGCACTTGTATATATATATACTTATAAATGTCCAACAGGGATTTAACCTGGACACACTCTACTGGCTGGATGAGCTGAAGATCCTCACAAAAGAATAACACAAATGTTCTCTTAAGTAATGGGTACCAATCTTTCTCTCGGCGAATCAGCCACACAGGGACAATAGAGTAGCAGCTCTATTTGATGTAGATCTCTACCAGAATTGTGCTTGTTGGATTAATTTAAAAATCTGGTTCAGGTACATACACATACTTCACCTGGATATGCATTTAGCAGTGGTTTTGCTGTGAGCCCCTGTAGCTCAGTTGGTAAGAGCACTATTTATTTGTTATGTTTTGTTAAAAATTATGTTGGAGAGGGCCTTGAGGAAAAGCCAATTGTTCATTTGATTGTGTTTCACCTTCTATTAATATAAATTTATTTCATTCATTCATTCTTACTGTACCTGTTCACTGTTCTACACATGTGACAACTTGTAAACCACAGGAGCATTTATACCTTTTTATGATTTTCACACTTTAGAATAAATTTTTTTTATAAAATATGTACAAAAGTATTTGTAGGAATTCCTCAAGGTTACTTTTCCACCTATTTAAGTATAGCAGGACCATCGGTCATCATATATAGACCATAATGTGATTGTGACAATGTTGAGGACTGGAGGATTCCTGACTAGGTACATGTATACATTTCACAACAACTATTTATACAAGTGAAATACCTTGTCCCTTGAGTACGACTTTAAACCCCAATCAAACAAGCAAATATATTTTTGCGATCATCCTGTGCATTTGGTTGGGCTGTTCAAAATATAAGCCAGACTTAATTTCTTAACATCGCAAAGAAAATAAATTGTGACAGGACGTCCTACACTAATGGTTGAGACACTTATGGGCAAGTGACCCCTGGTGCTCTAGTGCAACATAAAGATAATTTGCAATGGTTTCAGGACTGTCAATTTGCTAAGTTTGTCTTATTTCATTGGCTATTGCGCCCTGTGATTGTCATGTCTTGTTTCATTTTCCCTTTACCTGTCACTCTCTGGCTATGGCCACTATAATTGATACTGTATATTAACATGTATGCTGTCAGCTGTGGAGAAACTTTAAATTTCAAAAAAAGGGCATTTGTATACATAAGTACTTCATACTATGAAAATGGTTGTGTTCTTTATTCTTTGGAAATGTGCGTCTGTCATATACAAGTGGAATACTTATATATCATAGTCCATAGACAAGTTTTAAATAGATCTTAATTTTGAGTTGTACATCAGTGAGACACACAATGTGGCTCCGGCAATCACGGGGGTGGTTTTTACGACATTTCTTCCTGGTTTTCCACTGTAATAGTGCAAGAAACAATGTGAACTTATGGCATATTGTTATCGACAGTCTATCTATCTGTTAAAGTAAGCCAAAGATTTGTATTAGATTTAAAAGATTTGTCTTCTGATTCCTTTTATTGTATTTATAATAATTTAAAAAAATTAAGGAAGATATTCAACAAAAGAGTGCACTGACTTTAGGAATCCTTTAATTTAAGCTTACAGATTTATTGTGTATACAGGCTCTTACTAATTCTGTTTACCAAGTTAGTACATGTACACATGTATACCCTTAACCTCAATTAGTATTGTGACTTAAGTCTCAAATCTCTAAACTTTAGGGCGTCTTAACTTGTGTATAAATAACATCATGTCGATCACATTCATTGGTTAGAAAGATAGCATATAATTGCTGACAATTAGAACAGGATTGTTTGTTTTTTTTTCAGCCCCTGAAAATTGTTATGTCCTGGGCTGGAACTAAATATGCGTAATGACTTTATCTCTATCTCGTCTCTGATGTTAAAGTTATGTTTTGATAGTTATATAATTAAAGAACTTAAATTTGAATTCATGTGTTGCATGATTAGAGTTGTTTTTATGTTTTACAGAGATTACAATAGCCTGGTAATTATTTGCAGTATACATTTCTGGATTATATATATTATTTTTAATTACAACTATAAACAGACACTGTACATATGTTTATATAGGGCCATATTGGAAACTAGCAAAAGATGCTGCTTTCTGTTGCCCTGGTGGTCGCAGAGCTAAAGGGTAATGGGAAGCAGATTTGTTTGTTATGTTCTGTATTTGTGTCTGTCATCATATAAGTGAAATACCCTTGAGTACGATGTTAAACACCAATCAAACAAACCTAATATGTATGTACCCCATTAAAATAAAGAATTTACTATTTTATTTTATATCTTAATTTCTGTAAATTCTGGAATAGCTTATATTTAAGAAGTGCAGAAATTGTATTTATATAACCAGTATAAATTTTACATACATGTAGTTTTATAGTTATACAAGTTGACAAAAAAATTACATCAGGCTTTCATTTTTTTATGGCGAGTGGTGTCAGGGGGTGGTTTGCTTTCCCAGTTGGGCTGGCACGCCATTGTGTGAGTGAAATAACCTTAAGTATGGCGTTGAGTCCAATCAAACAAACAAAAAATGTTGATGTTAAAGTTACTGTAAAAGCTTAATTAAATTCCCAATAACATTATAAATCATTTAGATTTTCTTATGATAGATTTCCAAAGTTGGTCAGCAGACAAAATACTGTACATTCTTCGGGTAAGCTAATATACAGGAGTGTACAGCTGTACAAGTTAAATTAGTGAAGGGCATTTCGCATTGGAGCATTGTACCATTATAATATATGTTTTATTGTACATGTAGCAGTGGCATTGTGAGCTAAAAAGTATAAATATGTATAATGTTAGTTATGGAAAGTTCAGCTGAATGTCCTGCAAACAGGTAGTATATAAACCAGGAATACAATACCTAACTGCTATAGGTTTGTGGCCTTTAAAGGAAGTGTTTAAATGATTATAGGTTGCATGAATGTTCCATTGTGAAAGTTAGTTCTGATCGGAGTTGGGTGATGTCAGATACCATGTTTGGGGTCATCACAATGGGGTAACAGGGTGCTGACATAAGACATCCAAAAATAGAACTGAGGTAACCCCAGGCATTTGGGGCACAAGGTCTTCTATTTTAAAACATGATAAGCTAAGGGTGCTGACTCAGTTTTAACTTAGAGGTTACTGTTTGGATAGGCTTTGGGATATGAACTTGTACAGTGGCATATAAATTCTAATTTAAATAAAATGTGGAAGGTTTTCCAATTCTGCACAGGATTTGAGTTTCTCAACCTGTAACAATGAGTTGTGTAGTGGAATTTATTACTTCTTCATAAGTGACTTAAATCACATTAAAACATATTTTTACTTATCTGATTTTGTAGTCATATAAGTAGTCAATTCAGCAAGGAATTCCCTTACTAACTAGTTCATGTGTTGTAAATTGCTATTTAAATTTCAATAAATAATGTATAACAGTTTATCCTAGCTAAAGGGAGTGAGTCTGATTTGACAGTTTATATTAATTAGTCTTTACTCTTCACATGAATTTTTATATGCTCCGATTAATACATTTAATTACTAAGAATTAATTATTTGTCTGGAAGATTATCATTGAAAATTGATGACTTTGGTATTTATTCTTTCTTGAGTCTCCAATGGGGAGATGTGTAAACTTTCTTTATTTTACATTTTAAAAAAATTGAAAAAAAATAACTTTTTTGCTAAACTTGAAAAGAGATATGTTTTGAGTCAATAAATCAATTACTCTATGCAAAATCTTTATTTTACTGATACATTTTCCCATAACCTTTTAAGTTGTTTGCGGAGAAACCACACATGCTGACATTGGATCTGTGATCAAAGAGAAAGTTGGAGTGCCAAATGGATTAACATTGGGGTATGTCCCTGTCACCCTAATCTCTTACATAACATGTTTATTGATCACAGAGGAAGTACTGGTAATTACTTGCCATTAAACACTGAGGAATAACACCTCTCTATTAGGCTGACAGATAAGCTTCTTCCTTCACCACTGACAAACAGTAGGATTAACATCATGTGTTCCCAAGAGAAATTAAGTTTGAACTTGACATTTTAAGCTACAGGTACACATGTATTGCCATCAGTTATCACTCAGGGAGCATTAATGCTCATTACACCTTATAAAATAATAAAACTGTCTCAGATGCTTAACCTTTGTACAGCAGAAAATAGAGCCACCTGTATGTCAACATGGCTATCTTACATAACCTGTTTGTTCACCTGAGGAGGATTTACTGATTACCTGTAATTACACTAACCTGAAAGTTTTAATTCTAACCTGTCTATTAAATTGTCAGATTAGTTTATTTAATCTCCTTTCTTGATGACTTAGTTAGAGAACAGATTAAGTGCTCTTAATCTTGTTGCCTGGATGGACCTCTCACTGTGTCCCCAATGTTATCTACACACCCCACCCACACACACCTTTTTCAGCACATTAAAAGGTTATGAGAAGTCCTGATTCTCTTACAATCACCCTACCCCCCTTCCACACATTGTCTAGTATGCCATGCCAACATTTCTCTATGATCACTCTGCTTCACTTGACATTAGCCATTGTTTAGTACAGGCAAAGTTAAAATTAAATATTTAAATATATTAAGTGATTCATTCAGTTATATTTAACATACAGAGAAAACATTGAAATTTATACTTGTGCATATATATTACTGTACATCTACTCGAAGGGTTCACACAATACTGGACCATTAATTCCTGTCAGACAAAACAAAATCAGATGTTTTTATTGGGGGTTCTGTTCTTAACCATAGACACCACTGAAATGATCAAACAAGGTGCCCCACTCATCAAATGGATAATCTTGCTTTACCTAAACTACCCATTTAACTTCGATGACAGCACAAACCACTCCAATTTCCAGAATTTTTATTCAATTTACTATAGAGCAGGAAGACACACTGTCTTGGAATGGTTTCGAAGTTATGACTTTGTTGGTGTTTTGCAGTCAAGTTATATTAGAGCACATATCTGATCGACTTAAACTAATGTAACTTTAAACGGCTACTTTGTAAATATGGGGATCATTATTGTATTTCATATCGTTGGCATAAAGCAGAATTTTGATATGGAAACAATTTCTTTTAGCTACAATTACACAATATACATGTACCAATAAAGAACATTAATCACATAACTTTCATGGACCATTGGTCATACTTTCATATTGCTGAAAGTATTTTTCTACCCCTTTAGCAACAATTTACCCCCAACCTGGCCAAAGCCTAATCCTCATCCTGTATCCACAGAGGCTCTTCACAGCTGGCTCAACAGTGCCATTGTTATTGTTGTATTTGGTGGGGTCCTCCAGTGTTACTTTCTGATTCCTGCCTTGTTCTCTATCTATCACAGCTGTTCTGGTTGTACAGTTGTCAGCCAGTAAAGGGCACAAGTTAACTGTACATCTGTATGATGAACTGGACCTTCAGGGTGGGTGTTCAGAATCAAATATGTTATTACTCACTCAACAAGGATAAGTGATTTTTCCTACCATAGACTATTTCTGTGAAGTCTAAAATTTATATATCACACTATAACTTGTGCATGGATTGCAAAATTTTGTGCTAAACAAACTACATGTTTTGTGTTTACATGGATTTATCATGGATATTTATCTAGTTTACATGCAAGAAAGGTAAGTATAATCACAAAATTTAATACATTCATCTGTCAAACATATATTAATTGAAAATAGTTATTTTGTATTTTAGAATATCTCTGTTGCCCTCGTGGCCCTCTAGCTATTGAAGGGGTTTTAAGTAACCAAATTTTCTTATGGTATCTCATTGTTAGATTGCACAATGTAGCTTGTAGAGGTATTAGAGTCAACTACATGTAGAATGTGATCTGGGGTTTTATGTCTGTGCATTTTGATTCTCCTGTCAGTGAAGGTCAGCCTGATGTATATTGCATATTGGTCTAGTATGCCAATATATGAGTAAAATAACTTTTTCAAAAGCATGGCAAAGCCCTAATCAATTTAATTACAAAGTAGTACATGTGTCTTGCTACTGTTTATAGCAGAGCTCCCTTCACATATTGGACTGTCATTTGAATCTAATTGGCAATAGTATCTGGTCTAAATCCCCAAGCAAAAAATTTGTTCATATTCCCATTGCAGTGTGATATACTGGTTCCTTCAAAATTATGTAGGCCTGTGAGGGAGCGGGTGGGCTATGGCCCTGCAGAATACTCCCTCGGCTTCCTCGGTTGATCGTAAGAAGCGAGAAAAGAGGTTGCTTTCTGTTGCCCTGGTGTTCACGGAGCTAAAGGGTAACGAGAAGCAGATCTGTTTGTGATGTTCTGTATTTTTTGTCCGTCGTCATATAAGTGAAATACCCTTGAGTACGACATTAAACGCCAATCAAACAAACAATCAAAATTATTTATCCACCGTAATAAGGCTGTGTACAGTGTTACGTGGACAATCGGTCGTCATATAAGTGAAATACCCTTGAGTACAACATTAAACCCCAATCAAACAAACACAACAGACAATCAAAATTATTGCTGTGCTGATTAGAAAGACACCTCCTCCTTAACATTTAAAAAACATTTATGTACATGTAAGGAACAACGCTTTCCACTCATGCAGGAGGTAAATTTATAGGATGGTGTAATGTTATTAGTCGCTAATCGGGACCCCTGTAAATAAACCGTATAGAGCCTCCGGTAAACACACACACATAACTGGTTCAGGTAGATGTGTTATGGTTGGTAGGATTGTTTGAAGGAGAAAGCTATTAACAGTTCCACTTCACTGGTTGTTTTAACTTCCACTTTGCTGGGCAGGGATCTAGGTAAGGTTTGTTTGGTATTGTGGCTAGTGTAATTGTTATTTTTCTCTCCATTTTCTGTGATCAGTTGTGCCTTATTACCACTGACCTCAAACAGAACGGATTTTCTCACTCCATTTAAGTCTAGTTACGCTGGCATGCCACAACACAGGTAAAATTGTTTTGCTTCTGCCTTAAGTTAACGGCTTGTGTTGTTTGTAAATTACTTAAACTCTGTACAAGTTCAGTTTTATGTTGTTCTGGAATCAATTTGTGTCAAAATATTAACAGTATTTCTGACAAAATGTATTTCTTAGATCGCCAACATCATGTACAAGAAGAGGTGATAATGATAAAAATATAATGTTTTGTACTTGTTTAATCATAGTTTAAGTATCCATAGTACAACATGATTATATATACCACCATCATTCAGGCTGAAGTACCTGGAGTAATTTAATTCACCTTCCCTAACATTAGAATTGACATATTGTGTCATTATGTGCTGCTGGCCCATGAGATAGCCTGATCTGGGTTTTCATCCTGTCATACCTGAATAGTGTACAACCCAGTACACTAAAAATCTATATTATTGTATCCTTCTTAATATAATAATCTACATGTACAGTGTGGCTCTGAGTGCTTTATGTGTACATTTTTAGTCACAGTAGGTTGGGGACTTTTGCTTATGCCTCACCTGGGCCATTGGTTTTGATGTGTTTATGCCTGTACAGTGCAGTGTACATGCTGTGTTGACCTAGTTGTAAAGGCAGTTGTAGCTCTCAGGTAAGGGAAACTCCTCTCCACTACACACATTCCTCGTTAGCATACCTGGTTTATTTCTCAACAGGTACGCCAGCATTTGTTTGAAAATCTATTTCGAAAAATTTGCAGGACATTCTTCTGTGCTCTTGTGTTGAATATTAGGCTCTGAACAAGCCTTGAACGTACATGGTACAGCTCTCGACATTTTGTTTTCTGTAAGCTGATTTGTATAAAAATTTTCTCCAACGTTTATTCAGAGTTTGTGGCTGTGGTAAATCTTTAGTATTAGGAAAGTTTATGTCATTTTTTAATAGCTTGAGATCAATGTATATTATATATACAGTACATCCATGAAGTCATTAAACAGAGAAGAACATTTGCAAAAGATGCACAAAACTTTTTCACTAATGCAGTTTTTAATATATTGTTTGATGATATTATAATTCGAATGGTAAAATCACTATGGTTCAGTTATGGATTTAGTTGACTAGATATTGGACAGGCTATTTACAAGGACCACTGGTCTGTTCATCCATGTTCAGTCGAATTTTTACCTGTTTAATTGCATTGTACGTAGCAGTTTCAGATTGTGGATGCGTTCAATATTTTGTACACTTACAACAAACATTTTATCTGTATTTGATATTCATCCATGATACCATGATGAAGGATGTAGATTATAGGCAGTGGGGATATAATTTTAAATTTAAAAAATTTGAAAAGATTTACCTGTGTAATCTCTTGATTAAGAATGCTGCAATACTTGAACAGTTTTCTGTAGCAAAAAAAAAAACAAACAGGTTATATGAGCATTCTTTTATCATGACTTCATTACTATTCTGTTGTGTAGAGTAGGCCAGAGAACAATATAATGAGTTGACCGGTATACAGAAGAATGTGGTTTCTTCATACAGATAGTTTACATGTATGTATGTTACCGTAACAGACTTGAATTATTGGAGAGGGTATTTTATGTAGGTCATATTATGTAAAATACATACAATGTTTGTGTCGCCTGTTATTTCAAAGAATGTGGCTACATGTAGTTAATTTATTCTAATTAATTCCTAGTTAAAAGAAAAACAGACCTGGGATAGCTTTTCCAGTGACATAACATATATTTATGAAACTGATCTTAAAAAAATGATGTTTATTAACAAAAAATAAAATACTTTTTTATGGTTATAATGTTATATTATATTAATTGTAACCCTTTGATCATTTTCTTCGTGTTAATTACATGTATATTCTGAATCACTTGAAATACATTCAAAGTTAATGCTTTTCAGTAAATTGAGCTAGGATTCCTGTCTTGATTAAAACAGGAAGCTAATGGTGATGTAGTTTAATCTTTACATGTATGACAAATGCCTTTAACTTTGGTTTAAACATTAAATCTATAAATGCATTCAGGTGTGGGCCTATTTCTGTGTGCTTTTAAAAAGTTTATGACTTGCACTTCAGATATTCTGTTATTGTAATATAGTGGTTTTATTTTTAGCCCACAGTCATTCTGACTGTGGGCTATTCTCATCACTCTCCGTGGTCCGTCTGTCCGTCCGTCCGTCC
>JAVFBW010158787.1:0-11786 GCA_034783835.1 Mopalia ciliata
CAGGAACGTCGGTCACTGACGTTGCCAGGGTTATGGGATGTAGTCGACGGACTATCCATGATCTTCGGACACGTCTCTGACAAACTGGCACTTCAGCAGACCGACCTCGTTCGGGTAGACCACTTGGGACGACACATGCAGAAGACCGACAACTCGTCTTATATCATTTGCGAAATCGATTTCTGACTGCAACATCCACTAGTAATGAATTGTCTAGAGGTCGTGTGACTGCCCAAACCTTGAGTAATCGCCCGCGCACGGCTCGTCTCCATGCACGCCGGCCATACCATGGACCCATTTTAACCCAGTTACACCGACATCAACGGCTTCTCTGGGTACAACAAAATGTGAGATGGACTCAAGTGCTCGTTACATTGCTTTTGCCATTTATGGCAGCTCATGGAGAATCTTGATGCCAGCATTCCTAAGAAAAATCCGCGTTAAATTGGCCGTATGAGGTCTGGCATTATCGCGTTGGAATGTCAGGTCTGACATTTAATCTATACCGACTGTAGGAGGGCATACGCACTATTGACATGCTTTCATCAAGTTGTAACTTACCATGTTTACTCTTTTACATTTCGGTAGCATTTCTGGTGGAACTGGTTACATTATGAACAAGATTTTATGGTACACCGTCCTTAATGGGTACAAAATGGAATTTAATCATTATTTAAAACTGCTTTTCTTGTATGTGCAACTTATCGACATCCAAATGAGGGTGAAATTTCTTTTTTGACTGATTTAATTTACTTTTCAAGACAGTATAAATGATATTTGAACATCTACAATTATATTTTACTTTGAGAGGTGCTCTGAAACCAATGTCTGCATTTTTGGCGTAGCTCCTTCTCAAATGGCATATCTAGGAGATTTTCGTTTTGATGATGAAAATTACCTTAGCGTCCTTGACCGTCTCCAAAGACTTGACGGCTTTTTCGATGTGACCCGGATATACAACCTCTCCCATGTGTTTGAACCGGATACAGTCAGCCTTTCGGCCAATCAACGTTAAATATGCTTCAGAATCCATCTTGCCGATGTCACTGGAGTGAAAGAAAAGAAACACTGTTAGTAAGATCATGTATTGTAGGCCAAAAATCCTCGCTTGAACAAACCCAGCCTTTACTATTCAGCTGATAAGGCAGTTTATAAAAAGATTTAGCTAGCGTTTTTGTCTTTTCACAATCAAAGATAGGGGGGGTATTGTGTCCGTTGCTAGGAGACCCTCTGTCTGTAAAATGACAGCATGTATAATTCAAGCATTTTTATGCTGTCTTTTATTTGTACTGAAATAACTTTTCAGGTGGTGTAGTAGACCAAGTCAGAAAACTGAGATGGTTTGATGCCATGGGGAAAGTAAACCAATGTGCTACAAGGATTTCTGTCAAAAAAAAAAATTACCCAGAATGTACCCATCCGTTTGCGTCGAGAACTTCACGAGTTCTTACGTCGTCATGGAGATAACCGAGGAATCGGCAAGGTCCACGAACCAAGATCTCACCAGCCATGTTCACCGGAAGTATTTCTCCCTTCTGACCAACGACCTTGACCTCATGATGGGCGAGCGGATAACCCACAACAGTTGTTGCCTCTTTACCTTTAACACCAGGAAATGTACAAGCTATACCGATGTTCTCACACTGTCCATAGGCTATCTGGAAGAAAATAAAAAGGTCGACTTACTATCAAATTCAATAACCCCCCAAAAAACGTGTAACCTAAAAGTCAATACTGCTATTTGACATAGGAATTATTGTCGATTACGTATTGGTTACTCGAAAATTTAGTATGAACGTTTCAAATAAAACAGAGACAAGCGATAGCAAATCATTGCAATGCTCCCCACAGTGATCAATGATTGGCCAGGGCAAATGCTGATTTCATAACAGCGATATTAACCATTGACTATTCAGATAATTCACCAAGAGAGCGACATGGAGCGTTAATTTAAACCGTCCACTTTAGGTGAGTATATAGTTTAACCCCGTACAGAGACTCATGTTGACATGCGGGTAGCTGTCTTCCCCTGTTCACCCAGGTGCTTTTAAAAACAAATGTAATGTTTCTTGTTTATTTCACACCCAAATCCCACCCACTGTATAGATCTGATTATTTATAGGAGAGTTTGACACCGACATACACTTTCAAAAAGAAAAAGATGCAGTTAGTTGTAAATAGATAACTGAGAATTGTAGATGACCACCAGCTCTCGTACTTACACGATTCTAACGATCTGCAGATAAACATGGCGGGATTTTAGACGGAGCTTTCTGATGTCCTTGGTTCCACAAACCCATCTCAGCCTAAGTTGATCTTAGTTTCCATGATGACACATTACCTTCAGCACTGGTCAGTCACCGTGACGACTAAGGTGAACTGAGGCTAAGATGGTTTTGTAGAACAAGTACCTGGTGCTGTCAGCGCTGAACGACACCACATAGGTTGTTGGTTTGTGATGTGTTTGTTTGTATTGCATCTTGTGTTTGTTTGTATTGCATCTTGTGTTTGTTTGTATCGCATCTTGTGTTTGTATAGGATCCTGTATTTGTCTGTATTGTATCTTGTGTTTGTTTGTATTGTATCTTGTGTTTGTTTGTATTGCATCTTGTGTTTGTTTGTATTGCATCTTGTGTTTGTTTGTATTGCATCTTGTGTTTGTATCGCATCGTGTGTTTGTTTGTATCGCATCGTGTGTTTGTTTGTATCGCATCTTGTGTTTGTTTGTATTACATCTTGTGTTTGTTTGTATTGTATCTTGTGTTTGTTTGTATTGCACCTTGTGTTTGTTTGTATTGCATCTTGCGCTTGTTTGTATTGCATCTCGTGCTTGTTTGTATTGCATCTTGTGTTTGTTTCTATTGCATTTTGTGTTTGATTGCATTGCATCTTGTGTTTGTATCGCATCTTTTGTTTGTAAAGCATCTACTGTTTGTAAAGCATCTTGTGTTTGTATTGCATCTTGTGTTTGTATTGCATCTTGCGTTTGTATTGCATATGTTTGTATCGCATCTTGTGTTTGTATCGCATCCTGTGTTTGTATCGCATCTTGTGTTTGCATGTATCTCGTGTGTGTATCGCATCTTGTGTTTGCATCGCATCTTGTGTTTCATCTTGTGTTTGCATCGCATCTTTTGTTTGCATCGCATCTTGTGTTTGTATCGCACCTTGTGTATGTATCGCATCTTGTGTTTGTATCGCATCTTGTGTTTGTATTACATCTTGTGTTTGTGTCGCACCTTGTGTTTGTATCGCATCTTGTGTTTGCATCGTATCTTGTGTGTGTATCGCATCTTCTGTTTGCATCGCATCTTGTGTTTCATCTTGTGTTTGTATCGCATCTTTTGTTTGCATCGCATCTTGTGTTTGTATTGCACCTTGTGTATGTATCGCATCTTGTGTTTGTATCGCATCTTGTGTTTGTATTACATCTTGTGTTTGTATCGCATCTTGTGTTTGTGTCGCATCTTGTGTTTGTGTCGCATCTTGTGTTTGTATCGCATCTTGAGTTTGCATCATATCTTGTATTTGTATCGCATTTTGTGTTTGTATAGTATCTTGAGTTTGTATTATATCTTGAGTTTGTATTACATCTTGTGTTTGTATTACATCTTGTGTTTGTATCGCATCTTATGTTTGTATCGCATCTGTCTTTTTATTCCATCTTGTGTTTTTATTCCATCTTGTGTTTGTATTACATCTTGTGTTTGTATTACATCTTGTGTTTGTATTACATCTTGTGTTTGTATTACATCTTGTGTTCGTATTGCATCTTGTGTTTGTATTACATCTTGTGTTTGTATTACATCTTGTGATTTTATTGCATTTGTGTTGCATTGCATTTTGTGTTGGTTTGTTGCCAGTGACATCAAGAGCGGTTTCATCTAACCAATGAGCTGTCATTCCGCTGTTTTTATTAAATAACCTTACCTACGACAAACTCGACAGATGAATTCAGAGTCGCACACAAACTTACCACTGTATCTGGGAAGTGGTCCAGTAGTTTCTTCCTGTTTTCATACGAGATTGCCTGCGCCACGAGTGTCACTGGAAAGACAAACATTAGTTAAAATACCTCCATGTCAAGGTAGCTGACCTGAACCTAATGGTACTAAACATTCTAACAAACATTTTACTGACAATGGGTTTAACAAGGAAACTCTCCCAGTTCTATGAAGTTTGAGCAATAATCCGCGGTCATTTTATTTGATGTATCTATTGGATTGGCTGAGAAAATTGAGGCTTATAATTTCGGCACATTTTTGTTGTTTTCTCAACAGCAAGATGGCCGCCAATACCTAAAAATCTTGATGATGGAATTAACTTGAAATCGAAAATCCCCAGACTTACCTCCCTTCAAACTTGACGTGTCGTAATTCCCATAGTCCGGTGAATTGATCATATTCAGAAGTTGAAATGGGTAACATCCGGGTCGGCTTATCCTATAGGATACATAATGAATCGGTCAATTAAAACCACAGTAGGCGTTACCGTAATGTATGGAACAAAATGTGGATTAACATCAACATTTTTTTATATTTTATATTGTTATAGTTTTTATTTATGCTGCTATTACTAATTTATAAGTATGGAAGAAATTACATATATATGTTATTATATTAGTCCCCCGTCCCGGTCTATCCGTACAGATAATAATAATGAATTATTATAATAATATTATGCATATTTTTGCGTCCAATCTGATTGTGTCCTGTCGTTCCCGCTGCCATTGCCAGTGACTTCGACTATATATTTTCCATCATTCATTGGACTGGCATGTCGTCATATTAATGAAATGGGATAAACGTTCGAAGTAAAGTCCAATTAAACAAATAAAAACGTGGATTACCTGAAATTAAACAAATAAAACGTGGATTACCTGAAATCCTGAATAAACTGTAAGAGATTGGCGGTGGCGTTTTCTGTGTAATCTACTGACTGGGGCATTACAATACCAACACTGCACACCTTCCAGTGACAAATTATTTCCAGAATACCGAACAAACTCAAGATATCATCGTGAATCGGGCTTAAATAACCCATTATTTCCCGCTGAAAGACACGACGAATTACAATGACGCATGTACAAAATTCTAAGAAATTGGTAAAAATAACTATACCAATTATGTGCAATAAACCAACCATGCCGTAAGTCGTTTCAATTCCCCGAAATATATGACAAAGCCAAAACCCCATATACATATTGTAGACTGTGCCGGCTGTTTAAGACATGTCCTTAAAAACTTTCAAATAACAGCGATACCATTAAACTATTTTCAATGTTTGGGCAGTTCTGAGAAAACTATAATTCCTGAAACACACAAGATTTGTAATAACGTTTGGTGAGTCAGTTTTTACCAACTGAATTCCAGAGCTATATGGAATCCCACAGACTCGAAATGTCGACTTTTTAAAATGGCTTAACGCTTTTCATCCAGTTTATAATAAGTCAAGTACAATCAGAAGTCTATCAAGTAGAAGTATGAAATCAGCCATTACCCAACCTCAACGGCATTGTGAGCAGACTAGTGCTGATTGTTGAAAAAGCGCTCCCTAGCGAGACATAGAAAAAACCCCAAGGACAAGAATTGAATGTGGAATCATGGGTATATCATGTTAACGCTGTTTCTACCGCTTTCCAAACGTTATATTTTACCCATAATGCATCAGTCGATTCTGAAATTCAAACTGCGTGAAACGAACGAAATCCACCCTATCTTGCGCAATGAGTCATATGGCAATATGAAAGTTCACAGAAAGTCACAATGCCGTTGGGACTGGGTAATGGTTGGTTTCATACTTCTACTTTATAGACTTCTGGTTATACCTACCTAAAGACAATTGTTTCTGAACAGCTTATAGTCTGTCATTGACAATGTAATATGACAAAACCCAGAGACATTCTTAGTCATGGGGGATTTTAATGTCCGTTGCAAGGCGTAGTTTTCTGATCACTCTTTACTGAGTGAATTGAAACTTGAACTTTTTAACATGGTTTAAAACAATTTTTTGAGTAACCCACACGTTTTAGTGACACAGGCTCATTTACTGGACCTAATCATAACCAACAGCCCTGGTTTTGTACTGGAAACTGGTGTCAATAGGCAGTTTGCAAACACTGACCATTTGCAGTGAAGAAATGTAAACGTCAACAGGCATAGATCTATATGCGATTAGGGACTTTACGGCAGATATTCCCAATACCCTTGATGCGTTAAGAACGGCTTCTTGGCATGTCGGTCTAGAAGTATTTGATGACATATCTGATTCTGATTCATACTGGAATTCATTATTCTCAACTGTATTATGTAAAGATTTCATATCATTTTAAACTCTCACAATAAGACCCAGAGATAAGCAATGGATGTCGAATGAAATACGCAGGAAATTAGAGATAGAATGCATAAGCGCCACCGTCGAACTGGTAAACTTGAACATTACATCGAGTTTTTAGTGGCCAGGAAAGAAGCCAGTCGCAGAAAACGAAATGCAATAGAGCGATACACATCCAAACTTCGATCGACATTGTATGACGGTATTGCTAGTTCAAAGGTTCTCTGGTCCACTTTAAATCTATTTTAGGCAGTAAATGAAACTCAACTTTACCCCCATTATTAGATAATGGTGCACTAGCATCAAATCCCAGGGAAAACGCAAATCTGTTTTGTAATTTTTTGGCTGCACAGATGACAATTCCACCAAATGTTGTCAAGCCTAATCTGCATCATTGTATTTCACCTCCATTTGAGCCTATCACTAATTGATGTATCCCCGCATAAAGTTGAACAAATCCTTTGTTGTCTGAACGTCATCAAAGCTTCTGGCCCCGATGGTATTAGTAACAACTTATTGAAGTTGACTTTTCAGTATTGCAGAGATATGCCAATTTTACATTTCACTTTATAATGCTCATTTTGGTGTAGGAAAAATTCAGTTTCCAATTGCTGAAGTAGATTGAAGTTGGGCGTTTGGATTAATTGAATAGTGTAGCCTAAAGGACAATATAGTTGTACCAATTCCACGACTAATCTTGTAACCAGGAAAAAGCCAGCGTAGTTTGCCGACAATATGGTGAAGTCAAAAAGTTACAATGTGTATTTAAATAATTGGCTTTTCGGAACAACTATGCATTTATCCATTGAAATGTGCTGTTTACTCGAGAAGTGTCCGGAACGGGTGGTTGAAGAGAGCTCCATGATGCCTTGGTGCTCTCGGAGCTAAATGGGGAAAGGAAGCTGATCTGTTTGTGATGTCTTTGTGTATTGCGTCCTGTGCGCGTCGTTTATTTGTCCCGTTTTGTCTTTGTTTATTGCCAGTGGCATCGGGTATAGCTTCATTCACCCTTTGGACTGATACGCCGTCATATGTTAGTGAAATAATCGTAAGTAAATAGGGCGTTCAAACCCAATCAATCATGCACACCCTTAAAACTATATGTATACAGATTAATGTTAACACATGTATACATTTAAATCCCCAAATTTCTTATGGTAAAGTTTAAGAAATCTATTTTGGGGGGATTTGATTAAGAAGGACGGGGCTAACATCTTCGTGTAGCCTATGTGTCGCGTGTTTCTTCCGAGATATCGGCCTGTTATCAGCAGGGGCTTTGCCAGATATCAAAAGTATGGTGTCCAAAAGGGCCATTTTGCTTCATTTTTTAAATTAACTGGGCATCCAGCTTTAACAGTTTCCCTATCTCCTACATGTTAAAGTTTCTTAAAAGAGGGTTTATGTCCATTGATTCAAGGTGTCTATTTGGACGGATGAAAATAAGCCTTTGGTTATCAGTTCATGATTCAACACTTACAAGACATTTTGTTTATGCAGTTGTCAATAGACATGCTCGATCTATATATAATCCGGATTGTCTTCCATACACGTGTAACTTATTTGGGACTAATGACTCTACAGCTAATATGATTTGGGCTAATGTCTGCAACAAAAGCCTGGTTAAACTATAAATAGTATAGACAATGAATACAATCTGATTTCCGCTTTGCCATAGCCTATTTCTGTTAACATTACGTATAAAAAATACACATCTATCGTAACTTATGGTTTAATGTAGAAGTGTATGTCGCAATTCACTCGTATATATTACATCCCATTGTAAATACCAACGTCTCTGTGTTCAATACACTTTATGCTATAAACAGTTGTGTGTAATGCATATATATAGGATGAGATTGGCAGGCATTTTATTGGACAAATGTCAGCTTGTCCTTGATCTGTATTGTTAAGCGCATTCCACAACCTATTTCCTTTCCGACGAACATCGATCAACATGTGCACAAAAGCCCTATTTTAAAGTATTATAGGTCGGTTGTTATAATTGGAATCAAGGTTGCATGAATTTTTGTCTTTACTTAAATATTGTGGCTTAATTTAACACGGATCTTATCACTATTGTTTCCGCCTACCGCTATTTTTTCTATTATATATACTTGCAGCAGCAGCAAGAGACAAACTTGTATTTGCAGTAGTCGGAATAATGTCTCCAGATGCAGCAGAGCTACCGCTAGGATGCATGGCTGCGCTAGACGTGTATCGACTGCCTATTAACATAATGTTCTCTGGGAGCCTGTAGCTTTATTCGCCGGCTCGCCTCAGCAACAGAGATTATCAGTCAACCAGACCTCGTAAGCTTGTAGTGCACAGAATCTGACATTTTTACCGGCGTATTGCAACGAATTTCAGAATTCATCGGTGGATTTACAGGTATTTGGATTGGTAAGCATTTTGTAGGTGTCATTAACGGTATAAGATTATCGGAGTCGAGGTTATGCAACTCTCTATGCCGCTTATCCAATTCTACATAACCTTATCCAATTCTACATAACGCCTATATAGGCTAGCCATGTTATACACGCAGTTGCTGGAATTTTCGTGACAGATCGAGTGTTTGATATACCGGTAGTGATTTCCCGGCCATGAACACACAGCATTGATTATGAATAATCTACAACAAGAAAAACACGCGTTGTGTCACATATCATTAGCCTGTCTGGAATGGTCCAGATCACTGGTAACTCAAGACTAGGCCCAAACACACAGTCCACAGACGTGGATTCGGTAAATTGCTTACTGCCAGTCTGTTCGATTTATAAATATAAGCCTATGTATATGGATGTTTATTTTTCCAGGCCAAACGTGACATCTTCAACATATATATGCGTTAAGTGTCTCTTTATTATTTTTTTTATTTATATCTGTTACGTATAAATAATACGTCAGCAACCATCCATGTATAGCTAGCTGTAGGCCTACGCATGTCATGTGTCATTGACCAGGCCGCAGTCGGAGCACTGCACCAGTATGCAAACTGGTTACGTAAGACATGCCAACTGCTCGCTGCAACAGCTCATACCGTCAAACATCAAAAAATAAAATAGTTGGGCCAACTGTTGCTTGGTAACAGGCTATGAGTTGTTTTGTTATCGCCTGAACTCAGCCTATTCCATGCCGTGAATTTTAATTAAGATTACACATGCGTGAAATGAAGAAAGCATAGTAGACTTTATAACGTCTTTAAACGTTGTTTGTTTAATAACCGTTTAAATTTTAAAAAACGGTTTCATTATGGTTTGAATAAAGTTTTTAATAATAGCTGCATGCTTGCACACATGATTTCTGACTGAATCAGGGTTTATATGATATAAATGCGGACAGTCTGTATAGCCTATGTGTCATTTAATGCCTTCTGATTAAGCAAATATATCGTGTATGATAATACGACTTGGCAGTCAAGGCCTGCCGCTACTTCAACCTCATATACATGTAAGTCATGCAATCTGCATCGACAATTAATACTCGAGAGTAGATTACGTTTACCTTAATATATCAAGTACGTTTTAGTCAGTGACTAACCACAGAAATATGCTAGAAATCTGGTCCCCTAGGTTGACCTGAGATTATGATTAATTCCAGGTTTGACCCCAAATATTGGTAATCTAAAGGTGAGGTGGTTGTTATTTCTATATTTTGTATCTGTAAAATATCATCTAGCTTTTCAACGAAGATCTACTTAAACTTTTGGAGACTCCTAGAGTCATTTCGTCTAAGGCAGTCACGTGATAGGACAAACCGGCTCACAGAGTTTTGTTGCCTTGGTATATCTTCTGGGATAACAATGTATAACAATGTATACTTAGACCACACATTTTGTCTTTTGACCACACCTATTATCCTTAGACCACATTTATTATCACACCTATTGTCCTTTGTCCTTACACTACTTAAATCGTACTTATTTATACCACATATATATTGTCCTAAGACCTCATATATCATCCTTAGATCACACTTATTGTCCTTAGACCACACATATTGTCATTTAACCATACCTATTGTCCTTAGACCAGTAGACCACACCTATTGTCCTCAGACCACACTTATTGTCCTCAGACCATACTTATTGTCCCTAGAACACAACTATTGCCCTATTGTCAGTTGACCCCTCCTTAGATCACAATACTGTCCTTATACCACAAATATTGTCCTTAGACAACACATATTGTCCTTAGACCACATATATTGTCCCTAGAACACAACTATTGTCATTTGACCTCATACATTATCATTACATCACACATACTCTCCTTATACCACAAATATTGTCATACAACTAATTAAACTCTACCCATTATCCTTAGACCACACCTATTGTCCATTGATCACACTTATTTCCTTAGACCACACCCATTATCCTTAGACCACACCTATTGTCCATTGGCCACACTTATTTCCTTAGACCACACCCATTATCCTTAGACCACACCCATTATCCTTATACCACACCTATTGTCCATTGGCCACACTTATTTCCTTAGACCACACCCATTATCCTTAGACCACACCTATTGTCCATTGACCACACTTATTTCCTTAGATCACACCCATTGTCCTTAGACCCATATACTATATCCTTAGACCACACCTATTTCCTTAGACTACACACATTCTCTTTAGACCTTATATGTTATCTTCTTAGACTACACATATTGTGATTAGACCACACCCATTGTCCTAAGACCACACCTTTTGTCCTTAGACCACACCTATTGTTATTAGACCACACCTATTGTCCTTATGACAAACCTATTGTAATTAGACCACACCTAATGTCCTTAGAACACACCTATTGCCATAAGACCACACCTATATCCATAGACCACATTTATTATCCTAAGACAACACCTATTGTCCTTCCTCCTTATACTACACATATTTTCTTTATTTAGATCACATCTGTCGTCCTTAGGCCAGACCTATTGTCCTTATACTGCACATATTGTCCTAAATCCACACCTACTTCCTTAGACCACACACATCATCCTTACACCTCATATATTATATCCTTAAACCACACCTATTGTCCTTAGACCTCATATTTTATCCTTAGATCACACATATTCTCATTAGGCCACACCTATCATCCTAATACCACACATATTGTCCTTTTAACACACCCATTATCCTTCGATCAGACCCATTATCCTTAGACCTCATATATTGTATCCTTAGACCACACCTATTGTCCTGTATATTATCCTTAGGTCACGTTTATTATCTTTATAACACACATATTGTCCATAGACCACACACATTATCCTGACATCACAAATATTATCTTGACACCAAACATATTAACCTACATCACACAAATGAATCTGGCATCACACATATTAACCTTACATCACACAAATGAATCTGGCATCACACATATTAACCTTACATCACACAAATTAATCTGGCATCACACATATTAACCTTACATCACACAA
>JAVFBW010158798.1:0-11786 GCA_034783835.1 Mopalia ciliata
AGCTGCTGGCATATACATGTTGCCGATATTGCCCCTCAGATACCCTCATATATATGTAGTCGCTATCGCCCCTCAGATACCCTCAAATACAAGTAGTCGCTAAAGCCCATTAGATACCATCAGTAACAAGCTATAGCCCCTCAGATACATGTAGTCGCTATAGCCCCTCAGATACCCTAAGATACATGTAGTCTCTATAGCCCATCAGATACTCTCAGATACATGTAGTCGCTATAGCCCCTCAGATACCCTCAGATACATGTAGTCGCTATAGCCCCTCATATACCCTCAGATACATGTAGTCGCTATCGCCCCTCAGATACCCTCAGATACATGTAGCCGCTATCGCTCCTCAGATACCCTCAGATACATGTAGTCGCTATCGCCCCTCAGATACCCTCAGATACATGTAGTCGCTATAGCCCCTCAGATACCCTCATATACATGTAGTCGCTATCGCCCCTCAGATACCCTCAGATACATGTAGTCGCTATCACCCCTCAGATACCCTCAGATACATGTAGTCGCGATCGCCCCTCAGATACCCTCAGATACATATAGTCGCGATCGCCCCTCAGATACCCTCAGATACATGCTAACAGGTACTAACAGGTGGGGTTGTTGAGGAAGGCAATTAAAACTGTTTCATCATAATAATTAAATTGTTATAATCTGAAGGTATTTTCTTTTTTGCTGTATTAAACAGGAGCTTGGTCTGACTTGTACAGTTGGAGAAAACTCTGAACCGGACGATACACAAGATGTTATGTCCGACATGAGCGAAATGTTTCTCCTGCCAGTCAAGTTTACTCAAAGTGAATTGGGTACTGTACTTAGAGTCATGTTCATGGAAAAGGACTTTGGTGAGTTCAAATTGAATGATAATATGTCCATATAACACTCATCTCGTCTATTTGCCCAACTGTTTGGATTTGAAATTTGAAGTAGTACTTAATTGGCTAATCGCGATTGCCACTTTAAAGTAGACACTTAGCAGAGTGGGCAAAGTTTTAACATTGGGTTGGGTGGGTGTGAAATTTGGAGCTTATCCCAATGCAGCCGAACTGTTCAATAGTTTTCAATATATAATAGTTTATTTATAACTTACCTTTATTTTGTTTTAGAACACGAAGATGTGATGAACATGAAGAAAGGGGTTATATCGTCTCTCCAGACAAAGATCACAGGGCCAGGGGAGATAACTGGTAACGAGACGGATTCTACAGGGTCTCACAATACTATCTACAGGTTAGAAGACAAATGCAAAATTAAGAATAAACCAGTTTTCAATCAGCAACAGAAGTAACGGTTAAGGATTTTTTTTCTTAATAAAAGAGGCTAATTCGTAGATTTCGTAGATGGTCTGTGTATTCTACATGCCTCATATGTTACATAATATATTATGACGATACCGTGGTGTAAAACGATTTATAGAAATCATCCATGCGGACCAAATTCCACCAATAGTTGAAATGGAATGAAAACGAGGTTTAAAAATATAGTCGACTGTTCTAGATGTAACATGACTGTTCGTCTATGTATAGCAGGTCCTTGCCCTCGGTCTTAACCTAAAGTGTATTACTGTGACCGTCCATATGTCCCGTTCGCAGGCCTCGCGTGACCCAACTGATAATCAACCCCCCTTTCTGTCTGTGACGGGATCCGTAATTAAGTACAGTCAGACAATTCCACAACGCGTAGCTGTAAACCGGGGCATATCATCGTCCCACGGGCCAAGCGTTTAAATTTTGGTCTCAAAAGATACTGTAATTTAAATTAAAACGTACAGGTTTCCTGTTAACAAAAACGTTTATTCAAATACTGACGTGAATAGATTACAGATCCAAGCCTGTTATACCGATTAAAGTGACCATATTATACTCGGGGATCAGGTGTTAAAGATAACTCGGATATCACAGGAGACTAGGAAGCAGCCCACTGTGCTTGTATTTGACTGTTTCACTGAACTAGTGACTACCTGTACTCAATTGATCTATTGAAATCGTATGGCCACCAGCTGTTAGATCAAATTGAAACTGAAATGACAACCAAAGACATATTTCAAAACTTCACGTTGTGGAAGATCTCTTGAAGAAAGTTGCTTATTTTCACACCATACATCAATATGAATTTTAAGTGTTTTACGAAAGATATATTTGTGCATGGACAGACTGGACAGACAAAAAGCCCGTTGAGATCGTTCTTAAAACCAAGTGGAGCATTTTAGGTCAAATGATGGACTTCTAGATAATCAAATTCGTTTCATTTCATATTGAAAAAAAAACCCCCACAATTCACTCTACTTTTTAAATTTATTTCAACTTGCAATCAGATGAATTTGCTTATTTTTGAATGTAAGTATCCAATATCTCAAAAAATATATAATACACACTGTTTGGACCTATAGTCTTAGTCATTATATGCATAGAGAAATCATCGTCCTCAAAATCAACCAAAGCAAGACCAATAACATTTAGATGGGCAGTGTGCAGATTGTCAGCTCATCTTGTCAACTATGTTTTACTGTATGTTTAGTCTGAAGCTTTACTAATGTGGTTAAACCTACGCAAAATCAATTTTATTGTATTTATCAGATCTAGAAAAACAGGAAAAGGTTTGTTCGTAGAGAAGGAATATAAAGTAGAGGCAGATGGTTCGGTGAGATCCAAAATATGGAAAACTGCTGAAGTCCGGGTGAAAGGACAGGCTGTGGTAGAAGATGGGGAAGTAGTCCTAAGCAACGGAGAGTTAACATCAGAAATGGAAGAAGACGAGGTAAATTTTGATTAAGATGCCTTTTTCACAAAATACAATCTGCGAGAACCTGTCTAGATTGGGTTTCGAGAAAGATTTTTGGTTGACCGCCAATTAAAAGCAAGTTTAGTTTTGATTATCCACTGATTTATAAACCTGTAATAAACGTTACGATTTTACTCGCCACGGATTTTTGAACGAGAATTAAACGTTTAATCTTGATAAGCCAATGTTTTATGAAAATGTAATACTTGATTAGCCACTAATATGTGAACATCTAATACACATATAGATTTGACTTTCCACTGATTTTGATCATGTAATATACGTTTAGATTTGACTAGCCCATGATTTATGAAAGTAATATAATTTAAGTTTGGATGAATCTCTGATGAATGAAGGTGTAATATCAATTTCCTTTACTCCATCATTTTAAAGCTATTGGATGGTGGTATCCCATCCGAAGATGGCACCTCTAACATTAAAATAGAAGAAGTGGTTCATAGCAACTCTAAATTTAACATGACATTGACAGTAAAGAAAGAGAGATCCCCTTCACGTCAAAGAAGACTGGCAGAGTATCATCGCTTAACATTTCTACCAACATCGTTAAAAATGGACTCTTTAAATGATAAAACAGGTAAGACATGTGTGGTTATTGTTCTTGACAACAGAAATGTGCTGATATGTAAGGCAGTAAAGCTGTCTGTGTTGATATGTAAGGCAGTAAAGCTGTCTGACAACCTCTATTTACATATTTAGGCTAAGAGGGCATTTGCATTCACTGTCAAACTAAGGTGCAGTTATTGTCCTACTCATGATCAATATGAGTTGCATAATTCTGTTAACCTTTTTGAAATACAACAGTTCATTTCACACTGAGTATTTAACTCTTATCCTTATTGTAAGTAAACATGCTAAGTCATTTCGCACAATAAATATACAACGATTTCATATGAATGAAAATCCGAGAGGCTAAACCACAAACGATTCTTATCAAATTATTCTGGATTGTTATAATTTCTTCAGTTGGTATCACTAGGCTTATTGTACTCTCCGTTTTTCCTAAAAAGATAACCCAAAAAATCCAGCTAATATATAAAATATAATGAGAGAGGAAGAAATACTTGAGAAAGTTGCTGTGAGGTTTCCATACAGAGTCCTGACTGAAGAAACGTTAAGATTTTCATTGGAGCCACACTTTTATAAGACTGTAGCAAACTTATTAAAGGGATTAATCTTCAACTCTGCTTAGGATCTATTTGAACTTTATAGCATACATCTTAGTATATTTCATGAAGTGTTGTGGTATAGAGTTAATCTCGCTACACTTAAGACGAACGTTTTATTTGTGTCATTTTGTTAACATCCCCATTGTTATTCATAGTCCGATTAAAGAAATACCGCTGTCCAAACCGTAAACACATAAGTTTCAAACTTACATATTAGTCCTACTGTATAATCCGAAATCACTTTCCGAATAGTTTTCATTGGCAATGTGACTTAGCCGTCTCAAAGGTACCATTTTAGTTTCAGAATTGATTTGCTCTACTTTTGAATTCGAAATGGCTATATATATATAAATATATAGGCCTATTGTGTCACATAGTTTGGTGACAACTCCAGTTGGTTGTGCTATACTTCGTCCACACGATACTTAATTTATGTTTTTGTTCTTATTGACCTGGGACCTATGGCTGTAGAATACTACGGTTTCCTCTCGTTCTAAAAAAAGAACCACTATTGAAAAAGCCTATTCAATTATAATTTGAATTAAAACGTGCCTGAACGATTATACAATTTTCTTTCGAGTGAACTTTATTTTTTAACCATGAAAAAATGTGGCTTATTTTTGTTATACATAGAATTACAGTATCTGATTCCAGTTGTGAGCTGTAGGTGGATATCGTTCCATTTCTATTTCCAACAGGCCTTAAGGATGAATCGCTGGAAGAAAAAAAAAATGAAAAAAATATGTGGTATTGAAAGAAATAACAAGAAATGGTGTTTAAAATGTTGAAATCGTCCTGCTATTGAATCTTTCTGCTATTGAAATAATTTGTTTAAAGAGGTGGAATTATTGTGAGACACATGCAGTTGACTTACAGCTAAGCTAATGGGAATTTTTCGATCTCTCAAACGAACTGCAAGATGCGCGTTTTAGGACGCCTGTGTAGTTTTTGCGTACCAGTGAAAAATAAGATATATATAACTGTTTATAGCCTTTTTACTTCTGTTTCAGAGGACAGATACGAGCAATTGTCAACTCTGTATGAAGAGCTTAACACGACTGCGATAGAACGGATTGTCAAGGAATTTATAGAGTCTGGAGATGACACAAAACGTAAGGAATAGTAACTTTTTAAGTATTACTATACATGACATGTCTTAAGTATGTTTTTCTTAAGTATAAAAATATAGCAGCATAAGATCGGTTTGTATTATAACTTTTGAACCCTGTTGTAGTTGTAATATTTGGATCATTTGGAAAATGCTGTTGATTTTTTTGTTTGTGTGTTTTGTAAATAAGACGCCTATTACCAGACAATCCCAGATTATAACTTAGCGGTTATGTCTAAAAAACAGGGACTCGTTTCACAACGCGATCGTTGATTACGCAAACCGTAAATACCATGGCAACCAGTGCTACAGGCAAAGTGTTGCCATGACAGTTGCGTCCAACGTAAGCCAAGATAGCTTAGTGAAATTTAGAGCAAGTTTCGTAGAAATAGAATGGGCTAATCAATTGTTGTATTTGAACTAGAGTAGCAATCTTATATTCAAATATTGTTTATTTCTTTGAGGTCATTCAGTAACCGTATATAACCCCTTAGAATTATCTATCAATATATCTACCTATCAATAATTTTATAGGCCCCCATACATTAGCTAAGCACTGGGATCTTAGCACGACAAATGAGTCTAAGTGTATAGTTTCTATCACTCGTATGTCAATAGAAGGCCTTGAGTAGTCCCATCATGCTGAATGATTTGAAACAGTCTACTGTGTCACAAAATCACTACTTATAATAATTATTACTTCTAATATTAAGTATTACTCGAATCGCCACAGAATGCTCCCTCAATTGGAAACAAAAAGTGTTGCTATGAATACTTGAGTGATATCATGTGCATGGCCATGACCTTATCTCGACATGTCTGTAGTCTGTAGGTCACCCATAGCCACTCGAGATTAAGATGTATTTCGACAATTTCATCCGGTATATTCATAAATGTTGCAAATGTGAGTGTATTAGAGAAAAATGTAAAGCCGAACTATACATGCTCATTTTTTACCATAAAGCATTAAAACTTTTTTGATGTGTCTGTAATTATTATTTTCGAGTTAAATCTCAATATTTTACGTAGGCCATCAACACTGAGGTTTCCGCTTTTATATTCTGCCGATAAATCTTTAACCACTAATTATAAGGAAACTTTCGTTTCTAGTTTCTACGATTAGAGACGCCATCATTTTGGAAACGGAGCTTGGATATGAAGTCGTTCGAGGGAAGCTTGACACACTTGGTGAACCCCTGGTTAACAAAGTCGTATTGAATTCATATGGGGTAAGTTTATATCAAGGTCGATTGGCCCTCCAGTAATAGAGAGGGTTGGGAGGAGTTCTATAGTGCCATGGCCGGTGGTGATCCTTGTCTTAGTTGTCGGCACTGTCAGTCCCATATTCAATTCCCTGTCAAAGCAGGCACCATTTTTCGTCTCTAGATTTAGAAATTTTACTTGTTCCGCTCGCCTATTGTCAGGACTGATTAGCTGACGCCCAGATCACATACTGTGTTTCAATGGAATAGTAGATAATGAATTTAAGCCACAAGGTCTTGTACAAATTAACGTTTGCTGTAGAAAGTAAAGTGTTCACTGTAAAAGTAAAGTATTTTACATGACGACGCATTAAAACACCAACCAGACACACTTAAAAGACACGTCAAGGCGTCTTAAATCAAAACATAGGCATTTTTGAAAAAAAATATATATCTGAAAATAGATTCTGTTTCTCACTAAAGGGTACATGTTAACAATTCAAACACTATCGTTTCATAAGTCAACGGGTGTGCTTTCAATAACAAAACGGCATCGTTTACATAAAAAGGCATGCGCGATTTGCTCAGATACTCTTCATTAACATGCAACGCGTTTTTTGTAAAAAACATGTCATGTCTTGGAAAGACGTGAGTTAATTCACATAAATAAAAAAAAAAAACACTGACATACACATTCAGTATAACTGTTTTGGGTGCTTTTTCATAATATTGACGTATTTATAGAAAACACTTTCTGAAACATTGTGTGTTTTAAAATATGACATATACATAATACATCCTTCATAATTATTTCAAAACACATTATAACTCTGACAGTGCCGTATTAAAACACACAGGCATAATATATGTTTGTCGTAGGCACACATGCTATTAGACAACCCAAGGGGGCAATTCCACCATAGTTAAATTAGAATTCAACTGATAAAACAAAATGCAAGGTTGTGGATAAAGGATTTGAACATATTTGTATATACAGCATACTTCTACAAAACAATAATAAGCACAAATTCAAAATTTAAATGGAAGTTTAAACTGTTGAATGTATTTGTATCAGCCATCAGTGTATTGCTTGCTAATAGTGTTTTAAGTTCTTTGATCAGTTTGCAACATTACATCTCAAATTGTGTCTCTGGAATAACAAGGTTCTGGCAAGGAATGAACATTTAAGAAAAATTCCATAGTCTGCTGTAAACTAAAACACCAAGCACAGAACTGCAGTGTATGACAGTAACACTTTGGTTTCATCTGTTGTCGCAACAGTGTTTTTGGATTTTCCCGCTGATAATCATTAATGAACACAATTAGTCTTGGGGTTCCCATAGGCTTTGTAGATGAGAGTGTTTTTTTGGGTCCACTGCAACATGTTTAACCTAAGAGAAAACATTAAAATTAAACACTTTGATTAGTTTAATATGTACAGCTATATTTATCAGCTCAGATATTTTTCAGTCAACAATATAAATACTAATTTTATTGCATTGACTCAATTTATCAATGATGCTGCTTAAATGACTCTATATAAACAAACAAAATGTATCAATTTCTTTGGTGTTATGAATAGACACGCAAAGTTTTCACTAGGCAGATCTAGTTATTGTCAAAATAGTATATAGTTTGAGTATAATATCATAAATAATTGGTATTCTATCGTGATTAATTAGAACTCTGAGGTCATTTAAGGAATATGTCAAATATCTGTGTAGTCTGAACTTTGTTCAGACGTTTGCAATATGCCCTATAGACTTATTGGAATAGGCCTTTTTCAGACAGAAAGCATAGTCATAATCAGATACCCCCCAATGTAGAATCAGCGTCATGTTGTTGTAGTTCAACTTATCAACTTCCTAATATTCCCGCGTTCCCTTAAGTGTTTATCAAATTTCGGTCATGCAATCCATGTACAAACCTTTATATCCACCTTTATTAATAAGTAACAAAGAAATTGAAAATAAGGACAGATTGGAGGTAGATTTCTGCAATTACCTACACTAGAACTTTCTAAACCCTTTGGTGATCTTTAAACTCAAGCGCATTCTTAAATACTTCAAGAACCATGCCGCAATAAATGTGTCCGTTTTCGTTTTAAAACGCCCCATTTTGTTAAAAATACACACCGTATGTTAATAAGATAAACTTCCGTGTTTCGGTAAATATAAAATTCAAATAAAATGATAGTGTTTACACTTCGACATATAACACTGATCATTACCTGCGTTATGTTAAAACGAACGTTGCTGTATACTTGTAAAACACGGGCGATAAATAAGACTGCTATTGACGAAACGCGCACATCGAATTCAATATTTTTGTGTTTGCATATTAAAACATTGATGTTTATTTGACCGTTGCCGTAATGTTCTAACATTTAATTTAGGCTTGCGAAGAAATTGAAAACGCCTCGTCAAGACATGTGTGATTTTAAAATAAAATCCATCTGATTTTGACAAAAACGCCGAAGTCGTTAATGTATTTTAAAAAGCGCCAATTTTTAAGAAAGTTGTTAAGAGTTTGAAAATCAACCCATAGTCCGTCAATTTTTACAGGGTATTGTGATAAACTGCGCTTATAATGAAGTTATAAAAATGTGTGCTATAATGATGTTGTTTTAAATCCATGTTTATTTTATTCCTCCGTTTCAAGATCGTTCGACACCAACTAATTTGATCCAGACTACACAAAAAGCTTCCCGCATTTGATTGTCGCTATTGAGATCTAACACAATCACCTTACATACAATGCTGGTTGTTTTCTCAATCAACCGATAGCAGAACCGCTTGTCATTTCTGGTTTGTAAAAGGCGAACATTTCCTCCGACAAATCGAAGTTTATCGACAGCGTATTTTAACATGATGAATGGATACTGCACAATAAACAAACAACATTGAAACAATGAGTTGTATTTCCCCTGTTTACTACATGTAACTTACAACATCCGGGAAGAACATCAGATGACTTCCGCTTGTTTTTGGTTGAATTGGATGTTTACAAGATCCCAGTGTTAATTAGATTGGTTCCACATGTGCCATAGCTGACCTGATGTCACGGGGGCCTTTGATCAGTGGCTGTATTCCATGTTTGCTTGTTATGTTGTTTGTGGTTTTTTTAAATTTTAATTGTATTTCTACCTTTTTGGTTGTGTGATTTAGTAGACATGTTTATTCTCCAGCCAGAGCTCAGTCTCAGAGAGTTCTATGTTTTAAATATAATAGCTTTACTAAATTTTTCTAGTTAATTAAATCGAGATTTTTTGTTTTACCAATTTCGACTATATATTATCTTTGTACAGATATTTGCAGAGTGTCCTCAGCATTGGGATGTTTGCAGAGATATTTTAGAGTTGTGTGCGTTGGGTGGAAGACGTGCAACTGAAGAGGTAAGGTATATCAATCAAGTATAATTGTTTAGAGCAACGGTTTTTATATTTGTTTCTTTTCGTCCATTGAGAAAAAAATTCCGCCACAGGCTCAAAGTTTGACACATGTTATCATAGTACTTTCACGGTATATTTAATTGAATTGTAGGTTTTCGAGTTCCTGTTGTCGCGGGGATCTCCACTGAGCACTGAGAATCTGGTGGATGTGCTAAATCTAGCGGCCTTTATGGCTAACCCGTCGGATAAATTCGTCTTGTTCCTCGTACATCAAATCAATGAATTTCCCGACGACTCGAGTTTTTTCGGTGCCGTGATTCTAACTCTCGGGTCTCTGGCAGGGCACTCAACAGTGTCTGAAAGCACCAAACAAATAGTGCGAGCCATTATTTTTAAAGAACTAGAAACCATTAACACAGAGGACTGTTCAGAAGACGTTAGATATGCGGATGCTCTTGAAGCGGTTGGAAACATGGGTGACGTACTCTTTCTGGATCGTTTATTGGAAATCAACATGGCATGTCGAGACAGTAAAATTATGAGAGTGGCTCTCCTTCACGCCATGAGAAATTGTCTGAAAGACTCGCGTGTCCAGTCGCTTATGATCCATACGTTGTCCTCCTTCGAGTGTGATGTCTCTCAAGATATGATTAACCTTCTCACAGAGGAGATACAGGAACAACAGTTAGACGAATCTCTGGCAGAGAACTGGCCTTCAACAGGCTTCAATGAATTTGACCAAATTCTGGCCAATTCTTTACTTTATACTCCTTACAAGCTACACTGCCTCCGTTCAGACGCTGTCAGCTACTTTGGCCACAAATTATCCCCGATAGCACGAGAAGTCACAATATCTTTGGTTAATGCACACCAAGAAGAACAAGGCAATCACACTATCTCCAAACGAGGAGTGAAAAAACATGCTTCCTGTAAGAGCTGGACCACCAATAAAGGAAGATACAGGGTTATTAATTCAGATAAAACATTTAAGAAGGACACGAAAACGTACAAAAAGAGAAAGCATTGCCTTGTTCATTTGGGAATAGGACCTAGCAAAGCTAATGTGGAAATTTTGGCTGGATTTTTTGCAGGCTTCAAAACTCCTGTCAAATCTGGGCAAGTTAAATTATTCGCAAAGGCGGTAGCCAGAGGCAAGGTGTTCAAGAAAAGATTCACAATAGCAACAGTGTATTTGTACTTCGAACGATCTAAGAAGAAAACGTTAGCGGCACGGGTATATGCAAAAGTTGGTAAGAAAGTCCTGATAAACAATAAAATAAAGAAGCCCAACTACAAAAGTACGAACAAGTTATATTCATCGCCACCCATTAAAATACCACTGGGAAAGATCCCTCTATACATCACTAAGATCAACTTGAGTCTCAAGCTCTCTGGAAAGGTGTTCTTAACATCTCGACTACGTGAATGCAAAAGGCCAAACCTTTGTCTGTCGTTCACACCAAAGGCCGTTGCCATTGCTACTGGCTCTGCGACTGTCAGCCTGGTAAGTTACCATTGCTTTCAAATTACATATATTACAATTAAATTAGCCAATGACTCACCTGTTATTACAGATATATTTGCACGGCACACAACAGCATAGTCCTGTATTAAAATCCCGGGACACACAGTCACAAGTGCACAGTAACAAACCTTTAAAAGCACTCCATGTCTATCTAAGCAACTCATAATCGTGCTAACATCAAATTCATTCATTGTGGCTAAATTAATTCGGTAGCACGAGTTTACTACCAACATAGCTGACCTTGAATCCGTTTATAAAGACAGTTTAAAGTGTCGATTTGGTATTATTAAATACCTAAAATGTTTCCTTCTTTTTCCTCAAAGACCTGTTATAATGAATAAGACGAATCTATGTGCGAGCGTTAACAATCAGTAGGAATAGATATTAAATTAATTTAATTTACCAGTCGTGATAGTGCAAAATAATGTTTTATCCTTTGCTGAATTATTACGAAAAAACGTGTATAGTTTTAGACAACGAGTTATAATCAGTAGAAACACACTGGTTAGGTGCTTCTCGGTGATAGGGTTGCCGCTGTCATACATGACTCGGAAATGGAATGATATACTATATG
>JAVFBW010158809.1:0-11784 GCA_034783835.1 Mopalia ciliata
TTTTTTAAAATTTATGATTTGAGCTTTGAAAAATATTACATTTTTTATTTAATTTTGAAAAAATGTCAATTGCTGGGTGGCAAGGTTCAGTATAATCTGTCTATAAAGTTGTGTTGGAGGATGCTTCAAGTGGGTTGTGTACAAATGAGGCAGGCTTCTGGTAGCATGGGGTCCCTCTGTGTCCAGAATAACATCACAGTTTCATGATCTTACTCTTTGACAAAGTACCAGGGACAACCTACAACAGTTGTCTATTTTTTTCTATTTCATAAGCTTTCATATGACTATGAATAAGAAACATTTATGAATCATATTTAATGTGTGCTAAATTCAAATAGAACATACTACATGTACATATTAAATGTACACATACTTATTTTGCATATGGAAACTAAATGTGATTTTGCTTGGTGGGGTTGTTTGTACCCAACAAATTTAACCTTCCCTCAGCTCTCCATCTTTCAATATCAACTGTTGCTTGTTACTAGGCGAATCTTGACAACCAGGCCTGTGCTGTTGGAGCAACTGACAGAACGGGGTCTTCCCATGGTTATGCAAAATTAATTTATGAGAACTGATTCTTAAAATTCCCAAATTGTTTGCAGTTGTCTAAATTTGCACTTTGCTACTGATTTTTGACAAATTCTGTCATTTGATTCTCAAAAAAGATTGTATCTTAAAGCAATTTTGCTTTTTTTTCTTTTCGCAAATGCACATTTATGTATTTAAAAAATCAACAAACAAGGGTGAATTCAAATATTAGGTTATCTCACAAAATTTTAGAGGACCGATTTTAAGGTTATGCCGGAAAAGATCACAGCACAGGCCTGACAGACATGAGCTATTTTATACAGATACACAATTGTATGTTGTTTCTGATGCGTATGATTGTATGGGCCTCCAGTTCAGTTTGGAAAATGAAAATAGATAAAAGCGTTGCCTCGGGTTAAACACCAACATATGTGCCCTGGTACATGTATTGCAGTCCCCTCACTTTAAGACGACTCCAAGTGACCGATCACATTCCTTGTATTGAAGGTAACAAAAACCTGAAACGGTCTTGATAAGCTAAGCACGGGCATATGATGACATATGCAATTATTGTATGTAACTTTGGAGAGGCAACCCACCAAAAAGCTGTTGCCTCTCCAAAGTGTCCAAGGTGTCCAAAGTCATAATCATTGACTATCTGTTAAGTTCTTGTGAATGTGTTGCTGATTATCCTATGTTTTCGGGCTTCACTGGACAGATTGGTTAAAGTTATATGAGCTTTGTGTAGTTAACTATCATGACACTAGATTCTGACAATTTTACCTTTTTCTTTTGCTTCATAAGCTGACAACTTGTTTTTGGCACTCACAATTGGGTTGGTCTACTTTGAAGCACATTTCATGAATATATGATAAAGGTGTTTTAAAGCCAGCTTGACAATGACACTCTCCAAAAAAGAAAATTGGGAAGTTATGATGAAATGCCTCCTTCTGTTATAAAATGCATTTAAACAGCTTTACTGTGATAAACAATTTCTTCATATTTATTATGGCTTTACCTGGAATCTTCATGGCATATTTTACAAAGAAGCAGTATTAAATAATTGTTTAAACTTTACATTTTTCAGAACATGCACAAAGAATATAGGATTGTCAGGTGTCCAAAGTACAAGTTTTCGTAACAACTGCAAAATGAAAAAACTTCTGCAATTCATTTTTTTTTTCAGTGTCAATTTTCCTGCCTCAATAGTATCTGGTAATATGTGACTTCACATAACCTCAAAGTTTTTTCCTTCTACAACAGGAATCCATCTACTACAAGCAGCTGATGTTTTTCGGTAGCCATGAAACAGTTAGGAAAACAACATGTGTTTGCTTTACGCGTTGTAATAATGTTAATTTCAGACAATCTAATACTTTGTAGGTAATGATAACGAGTTGACTTCAGTTTTCATCAACAATATTCCTTCTGAAGCTAGACCCGGCATTCTCAAGATAATGTTTCCCACGGCAGTTAATATCCAGTTCCCCCAAGATGCTGATGGCAAGTCACAAGGGTAATAAGAATCAGAGGTTCTTCATCTTTTTTTTATAGCATGTTCTCATCTCGTCGGAAAAAGCAGTGTTGTTTATTCAGTGGAAGCAATATTGGTTTGTATGTCTGTTTTTATATGCTTCTACTTGAAGATGGACTAAGGTAAGTATTTAACCTCAGGTAGGTCATTTCACATATTTTCTTTTGAAGTTAAGGAGACATGTATCTGTGCAGCACTACTGTCTCTAAAGTGTGACTATAGTTTAAAAATAAAAGACAAGAATAAGTGATTGTTAAAAGTTAACTCTGACTGAAGCCTAGCATGTAATGTATTGAATAAGGTAGCCAGCTGATAACTAAATTCACTGGTTTTGTTACTCTGTTGATATCTGTTTATGGTTATAAAGTCATGATAGAAATGTTCAAAGCATCATACCGGTGAGTATGATATGAAAGCGGTTATGTGCAGTGAAAATTGTAGTTATTTACGGTGTTTTACATGTTTTGTCTGAACAGGATATCTTCAGCTCCCCCATACATGTAGCTACATGAATTCGCCACGGTTTACACATTCTGATTGTACCTTTGAATACAATACTTTTTAAAACAACATATCTTCTTTGTCTTTCAATTTTTGTATCTTGAACTGGTAGCTTGTACCAACTATGTTAAACAGACTGCTAGCTGATATAAGCCAGGAGCCATATTACATGTACTTTCAAGTTCATAATTATATTTGCGGAAGATCGCAAATTTTTTTTGTGTTTTATTTTTGTTGCCGAATTTAGCTTAATTCAATACAAAAAAAAACATTCACCAGTCATAGCCTCATTGAAGATCTTTTTCCAACTTTTTAAAAAAAAAAATCTGAATTTTTCTTTTTCTTATCAAGCAGTGTTATTTAAGGGCGACTATATTTTTCAGCTTTGTCCAGATTCTGAACATTTTTCTAACCAAACAGAGGATATACTTAGATATAAATACTGTTGCTGATCAGGCCACTTCCATTGCTACATTAGTAAAGTGTTTTGCTCCTGTATCCAGGGCAGGATTAAATGGCCCCTAGGCTTTTATCAACTCTCAAGTTCTTCAATCTATTCCCCCTGTGTATAGCCCTGTGACCATCTCATAAGTCTCCTGAATGAGTTTGAATGTTTGAAGTCCCTGTTTGACAGCTAGTTACCTGGCTTAATCAGCTTTATGGATAATAGCTGCTACATCCTTGATTTTTCCCGTGTTCTTCTCACTAGTGCGGTTCTTGAACTCAGCTCCCCCTTCAACTACTCTCAGAGACCCTATGTGGTAATCTGAGGAAGTTGTGAGATTCAGTGCACTTTCTTCTCAAAATGGACCAGGCTTCCTTTGTGTTGATGACACATCATACAAGCAAAATGGCCTTCTGTCTGGCATAAAGCCAATCAAACCATGGATGATTAAAACAATTTGCTCATTTGTTTCCTCTTTTTAAAATTAGAAAGCTTGTGATTAAAACATATCTAAGTGGTGTGCCTTTAAGTGGAGATGAACTTTGCTCTCTAACTTTTATGTTCACATCTTCCAAAACGTATCCCTTGAATGCTGGTGTGACAAATAGCATGCTATGTCAGCTGATTCCTTGACAGCACAAAGAAATCAGGAAATAAGAACTGCTCTTAATTTTCAATATGGCAATGTTTGACATGCTGTCTAAAATTCACTACAATTTCATTCATTTAACACATCTGTAGCAGAGCACTGCTTTTTGTGCTTTCTGTCTATCCATCAATCCAAATAAATTTTGGGGTTGTTTGGAAATAAATTTCTTCTTCTGTGTTATTGTTTCGTCTCAGGGGATCCCTAGGTAAAGTGTATCTAATGGACTGCTTTCATCCTTTTAACAGATGCCTAAGACTTCTGTTTGTCCATTGTTTACATTTTGGTCACATTAATCTAAAGAGATTAATGCTGACTCTGTCCTGGTTTCTCTAGATTTTAATATCGGGCTTAGATTTCAGTTTTCTTTGAGCCTTGGCCATATGTTCCTCAAATTGTGAATGCCTTTATTCTTTCATTAAAAGCACATTATGCGGTTTTACTGTTTTGATTTTAGAATCCAAGAATGTTATTTCCTTTCACTCGTAAGAAGGCTGTATGTATGTAATAGTTTAGCCTTAAATCTTTTCCCTCATTCTATGTACCCTGTTTAAAATCTCACTCTATGTATGCAGCAACAATGGCCTAGTAGAAGAACATTACCTAATTGGTTGTAAGGCATTGAAAATAGGATCAATATAAACGTCTGGAGGTGTGCTATGGTGTGTGATATGACGGAGAGGAGTGTACTGGCCGGGTTTTATGTTCCCCTGACACATGACTTTAATAACAAGAGAAGGCACAACCATAACAAGTTGATCACAAATCTACAATGTAACAACTATTCAGCTGTTCTATTCTATTGCTCTACAAATAAAAATAGTACAGCATGGGAATTGAGGGAGATTAGATCCCATTTCACAAGCAGAGTAGAACAGGTCAGCTTTGAAGGAATGTGGAATCTGTGTTTACCATGATTCACACAAGAACACTACAACAGTGTCAAGCATTTTACAGACTCCTTCGGTTAAAATTTACAAAGGGTAACATCTTTAATACAGCAGCAATTTATGCATTTATACATAATATAAATCATGGATAAAGACCCTCAACCTAAATACGTACATTGACTATAAACTTAAAGTTGGAAGTCGTTACAGAAACATTATATCTCAATCAATTTGCATTTTAAAAATGAGCCACTGTTGCTATGGGTTAATAACAGACTAATATAATGTGTAATGTGTTAAATATTGGAATATATTTCAACATGATACTTCACCTTTTTTGGATTTGTTGGTTAGAAAAAGGGTAGAGAAAAAGGAAACTTAAATGGGATGCTTACAGATTTTTATACCAAGGTTATTAAACAGTTTATTGGAATCTTAGAAGTAAAACATCATGTAGCTCAGTCGGCGGAGTGTTGGGCCTGTAACCCAAAGGTTCAGGGTTCAAATCCCTGGGGCGGCAAGCAAATTTTTCTCTTCATTTAATCAGTAAATACATGCCCCCCGGCTCTTCTTGAGGGTAATATAAATGCAGATGTATGATTGTAACCTTCTGATTGTAGGTATGCCGTGCTAGAGGTGGCTAGTCGAAAAGCAGCAGAAGCTATTATCAAACATCACAAGTTGTATATTCCTAAAATAGGCACAAGAGTCTTGAAGCTTCACATCGTTGGTGGTACCTCAACCTCAGAACCTGGTAAGTCACAATTAACCCCATGTAGAATCATATTTTCACATTGGAAATTTTTTGTCCATTTACATTTTAAGAGAGAAGACACAACTCAAAGACTATTAAAATGAATTTTTTGTGCTGGGTTTGCTGGAAGAACTCTGTCTGTCTATCTGTTTGTATTTGATTAATTTAAAACATGGATATATATCATCCATTGAGAATATGAATATCAGAGGAAGTTTATCAGATTAATTCTGTCTTAGTTCCTTAGTCTTTACTACATTCCCCACTTTGACTCAACAAGTTACCAGTTTCAATCGACTGAGACACCTCTGTGAACGGCACACAAAGTCTTGGTAAAGTCTCTTTTATGTAATTGTTCATAATGATTTAAGTGAGATGTGTGATTCAAACAGATTTTTATGGCCTTGGCAAGTCTCAATGGGCTGGACAAAGTCTTTGTTCAATTACTGTTTGGATTCAGTTGTGTATAATAACCTATAATTACAATGCACATGTTTGAGGAGAATTGTGACAAGCATTTTACCTTTTTGAAGGACCATCAGTTTGTAAAATAAGACTAACAATGAATGCACTTATTGTTTTTAAATGCAGAGATAATTTTAACTGATGACGAATGTCAGGAGACCAGCAAAAAGAAAGTTGAAGATACAGCAAAAGCTGACATCTCTGCCAAAACAACAAAAGACTACGATAGAAAGGCAATTCCAAACAAACCAACACCAGCAAAACCAGAAAATTCAAAAGCTTTGAATAAAAGCATTGATTCTGTGGTCAAATCTGAAAATGTTAAAGGAGATAAGAATTTCAAGAACAAAGAGAGGAAATCTGATGGGAGTCGATCAAGAAGTAGATCTAGAAACCAGAGTTCTGGATCTAGTCAGAGAAGGAACCGTAGTCTCTCTAGAGATCAAAGAAGTTCAAGGGATCGTGGCCGACGGAGCAGGTCAGCTGAAAGGCGTGATAGAAGGGGGGGCCGCCAACAGGAGAGGAGACTGACCACTTCTGGGGATAATGCCAGAGTTCCTTCAAGAGAAGAAGTCAGAAAGCGAAGCAGAAGTCCAGGCTTTGCTGCCAGACAGTCCCGATGGGGATCAAGTACCAATAATCAGAGGATAGATCAAAATGCTAGACCCCTAAGGACACCATCATTTTCAAAGGACAGAGCTAACAATAGAGGCAGTTCTCTAACTGGTTTGAATGGACCCCACGAACTAATGCTTCCTGGGAATGTTGATCCAACTGGTATGGCTGTCTTGAGAGGCAGTATGCATGGACGGATTAATTTGGGTCAAAGGGGACAAACACTCACTGGACAAGGAATTGAAACTAGAACACCTGGAAGTACAGTTGGTCAGCAAAGAAATCAAGTAGGTAGATACCATGGAATTGGCAGTGAAAGTTCTGAACAGAGGACTGCAATAGGACAAAGGAATGTAATGACTGAAAGGAGGAATCAAACCAGTCAACACCTTGCTCCATTAATTGGACCCGGAAGTCAAATGATCCAACCTACACCAGCTCTTCTTAGACAGGGAAATGCACTGGACACCAAGGGGACACCACAGCTTGGTCAATTGAATGCTATGACTGCACAAGGCAATAATAGGATAGGACTTAACTCCTCTGTTATGAGTTCAGCTAACCAAATGATTGGACAGGGAAACATGATGGGTAACCAAGGACTCGGACAAGGACAGACAATTCAGATGATGGGGCAAGTAGGAATGAACCGGATATATGGACAAGGTACTCCAGCTCAACAACAACAACAACAAAGCCAGTTGATGGGTCAGGAAATGCAGTTCAATCAGATGACCGGACAAAGAAATACAAATTTAGGTCAAGCTATGTTGACATCAGGAAATCAAATGATGGGACAAAATAATCCATTGATGGGACAATATAATCAAATAATGACACAAAACAATCAGATGATGGGGCAAGGAATGGGACAACAAAATTCGGCCATGGGACTAGGAATACAAGCATTGGGACAAAGGAATCACCTGGTGGGTCAAGGAACCCAGTCCATGGTTCAAAGTAATTTGATGATGGGACAACGAAATTCCATGGCTGCACAAGGAAGTCAAATGCAAGGAATCCCGATGACAAGACAAGGTACCCAAGTAACGGGACAAGAAAGTCAGATGAGGCAAGGGTTAGATGCAAGCCAGGTGATGCAATCTAGGTTAATGACTGCTGCTGGAAACTATGGATCTGCTGTCCAAAAGGGTACGGGGGCAACGCCTGGGAACCTACCAGTTACATCCACTACACCATCTTTGGGGAGAAATGCTGGAGTGTCAGATAGTCGACAAAACCCAAGGAATTCTTTTACATCAGTTGACATGGGGCAATCGGAGGTAAATAATTTTTTTATGTTACTGAGGAATTTTTGTTGAATGGTTTCTAGGTCACATTCTCTTGCCCTGGTTCTCTCAGAGCTAAGGCACATCATGAAGCATTACTGGTATAATGCATCCTGTGTTATCTGTGTTATTCCTCCACCCTTGGACTGGCACATTGACTCCTGAGTGAAATAAGTATTTGTTAAACCCCAATCAAATTAACAAATTAATTGTCTTGAGAGATGTTATGATGGTTGTTCCTGTATATTCATTAAAACTTGTTTGTAGTTTGGCAAAGTTGTCCATGCTTAACACTGACTAATCTTCAAAACCCTTCGCATTCTATGGTTGTTATAGTGTCAATTACTGTTAAAATACACTGACTTGTGGTTAAAGGGATACTGCTCTAGCCTTGGTGCTTTTAAAGCTAAGGGCCAACACAAAGCCGATCTTTTTGTTCCATGGCTTCCTGTTATTGTCATGTCTTTGAGTTTGTTGCCAGTCTCATTTAGGATGGCTTGCCCATTACTATATGAAAAATAATATTTAATTAAAAGCTCAACAAAGAACCAAATCATTATCATCACTGATAGTTTACTATAGGGTCATTTGCTTGTATTAGGTGTCCATATTATTGAAACTTTTCAGTCAAACCGGGGTAGCAGAGGTACCATGAGGAGAGATGATAAGAAGGTGTCGGGTTCACATAGTCAATTTAGTGACAGAGCAGAAATGAAGGATACGCGTAGATCTTCCAGGTTTGATCGCAGCAGGAGCCCAGTTCAGACACAGTCTCGTGAAATGGGACAGAGCAGAGGAAACCGTTCACAAACCTCTTATGATGATGATACATTTTCTAACCGGCCATCTCGATTCCATGACAGAGTTACTGGTTCTAGAGATAGAAATCCCCATGTTCACAAATCGGAAGATGACAAAAGACGTCAATATGGCCGAGAGCAACCACAGCCGCCTCAAAGGTGGGTACATATACATAAGACTTGATACAGGAAAACAATGTTCAACTGTTAATGTGTTGGCATACATATACCATTCCTGCAGATCCTCTCCAGGGAGAGAAATGGATAATTAATGCAATATTTCAGAAGTCTTAATACTTCAGTTGGCATTGAAGCTAGATGTAAGTGCTTTGCCCTGTAAGCTACCAATACTGTTATCGTGTTAAACTATGTAAGATCCATAAAGTCTGTGCCAAACACTAAACAAATTGTAACTGCTTGAGAAATGGACAATTTTGGTAAACTAAAATTCTGGAAAAATCCTATTACATGTATTGGTATATTTGTAATGACATTGTTTTAAATTTGCAGAGAAGATTCTAATGTCCAGACTGCACCTGATTTATCTAACATCCGCAGCCAGCTCATGTAAGTTTCGTCACATAAGGTTCTCTTATTTTTTTTTTGGAAAATAACTAATGATTTTCTAAATGAGCAGCTAAAGCAGTCTTGTGTTAACTTTGCCAATTTTCTTTAACCTGCACTAAACACATCATATCAGGTTTATGATAAATTGGCTCAATATCTAAGATTTAAAAAAATGTTCATTTTTTTATTCTCTTGGATGGCATATATGCGGTTAGTTTGCTTCATTTAACAACTTTCTGTGTATTTCAGAATTTAACTACAATCAAACTGGCCGTATTTGTTTATTTTGGGATAACACTTTCTTAGTTTGAAAATACTGCTAATATTCACTTTCTAAAAAACGCAAATATTATTCATTACAATCAAACTGTCACTTAGTTGTTTATGAGACATTTCTCTGCATCATAAACAGGAACACTTTACGACAGTTGGAGACTGGTAATCTTTCTGATACAACTGAACTGGCAGACATTGCTGAGAAAATAAAACAAGTTCAAAAACAACAGCAGAATCTTTCTGGTCAAATGGATACGAGTGGCTCAAGGAGGTCAGCTGACCTACAGAGAAAGGAACCAAGATCTTCAGGAAATTTGAGTAAAGATGGGTATAATCCGAACAGAGGGGAATCTTTTGAGCCCAGACAAGATTATAACACAGACAGACATACTGCTAGAGAGACTTCTCGTTTTGGTCAACCAAGGTGGGACGATAGGGATCGCAGAAAGAGTCCAAGTAAACATGACCCCTATGATAGAGAGTCCTCGACTAACCGGATGGAAGACAAGGTTACCATTGATTATGGCCATCAAACTGGGCCAAAATTCGCTTTCAGGGATGAACAAGACCAAAGATTTTCAAACACCAGAAATGAGAAAGATTATCCCCGTGGGGGTCAGGCTGGTCGTTCTGGCAATTATGGATCTAGAACCAATGAACCCTCAAGGTATGGTAGTAGAGATACAGATCAGCGTGATACAATGTTTGCCTCCACTAGAGACATGAAGAGAGAGGACTTACGAAGCAGGGGACAGTCACAACAGTTTGGTGGTATGAATGAACGAGAAGCCATGTTGGACTAAAGTCTAGATATGCAAAGACAAGGTTATGGTACAGACACTTTTGACAGAAACTCATTCAACAACTTTTCATCCTCTAACTTTGGGAGTGGTGAAATGATGGGTGGACAAGGAGTATTGCAGCAATCTGGTAAGACAATTTGGTCAGACATCGTATCAGGACAATTTATGTTCAATAAAATGTTTTTATATCCTCTAAATAAATTCTATCGACACATGTGAGACCTAACTGTGTTTAAATCAAACAGAATTAGATGACAATTTGGTCAGACATCGTATCACGACAATTTATTTTCAATAAAATGCTTTTATATCCTCTAAATAAATTCTCTCGACACATGTGAGACATAACTGTAGTTTAAATCAAACAGAATTGGATATTTTGATGATTGAAAGATTGCTAAAGAGATTTGATGGTATTCATGAATAACATTCATATGCCAGTCTATTTATCTAGGATTCGTGTCTGTTCATATAGCACCAAGTCTGAAATAAATCTTCATATAAACACCTTCACAAGAATTCCCTCTTGGCTACATTGTTAGCCCTCCAAAACTCATATCAAAACTAAAATATATAATGCTCTGCTTTATTCAGGTGAGAATCGGCCTGCATTCAAGAACCCCCCACCTTGGCAGAAGACTTCTAACAATCCGCTTCCTGTGATGTCTGTTGATAATAAGCCTGTCGTACAGTTGGCTCAGAGTCAGGAGAGGACAAAGAAGGTTTATGTGGGCAATCTACCTCCTTCAGCTAAATGGGTAAGTAATGCAAACAAATCCTTCGAGGTGTGATTATAGCTCTTTGTTATAGAGCTGATGTGTTTGTCTTTTTTCAATAAGTAGTTAGTACATATATAAGTATTTATTCTGATATTGTTTGCTCATGTTGTTCCAGTTTTCATTGAGGGCCCGCGGCCGTGGCTCAGTGGTAGCGAGTGCGCTTCCTAAACTGAACCTGCTTCAATTTACTGTTCACTGGTTCGAGTCGGCCTGTCGACCGTCAGGTATATGAGCGAGTCACATTATGTGGCTCCGGCAATCGGGTGGGGAGGGGGATGTTTACGAGGTTTCCTCTCGTTTTCCACCATAATAAGGGTGTGCACAGTGAAGTCATATAAGTGAAATTCCAATCAAACAAACAAACAAACAAATCCATTCAGTGGTTAGTGTGTCTGCCTACTCACCTACATTGATGCATCACTCACAGATTGGACAAGGGTGATATCTAGTTTTTCTTAGCAAGTAAACAAGGAACAGGGTGAAACGTGCAATCCGCTGTCATACTAGTAAAATACCCTTGAGTATCCATCAAACACACACTAGGGCACAGTGTTAAACACCAATCCAATCCAGCTTTTATCAGACTTTATTTATACTTTCAGGATGAAGTTGCCAAGTTTTTTAACATTGAGATGTGGAAGAGACGCTTGACGAGCCCAGTATCTATCAACAAACCTGTGGCTGGAGTGGTTCAGGCTCCGGATAGAAGTTATGCCTATGTCATGGTAAGATATCACCACAGCTGTTAATAGAAAAGGAGTCCAGTCCTAGTAACTGACTCTACAATTTCATTTAAGGTAACACTGTGACCTCTTAAAGTCGAGCCGCTGGTTGCTGGAGGGAACTTCCTGTTATCCTGATGCTCATAGATCTGAGGACAGGTTGTTGG
>JAVFBW010158820.1:0-21291 GCA_034783835.1 Mopalia ciliata
GAATATAGATCAACATGTTCATATGAATTTCTGGGTTTTAATTAGAGGTCATTTAAAATCAGTTTAAAGTAAAATATGTCTAACTCGCAGTTGCTCGAAAAAAGTATCCAGGCGTATATTACCCAAATCATTGGCCCCCACAGTGTATCACCAAAGTGGATGGATCGGCATCGCATGTGTTTTAAGGAGACATCCCTTCTGTGCATTGTAACCATGTAGAAATTTACAATTTATTTTAATTTAGTCCCAAATTACTTCCATCAGATCAGCATGGTTAAATATTGATGATCCTATAACCTAAACAAGAACTTAGCTACCTGAATAAATGCTCCAAAGAATTAAAACATATACATTGTTTCTCCAGCTAGAAATGCAGACAACAAAGAAAGGTTAAGGAAACTAAAGCGTTTGTTTGCTGCATGAGACTTTATTTCAGATACTTTCGAAAAGTATTTGAGCTGGTATGTGGGCATTCTCCTTGTCATGGAGCCATTCTCACCCTTCCAGCGTTTTAATCAAAGAATTGTTTAGTCTTTTCCTCTGAGGATAGAATGCGAGTAAGAATACTTAACTCATTGAAAATTGGAAGACTTTTTATATATTGACTGAGATAGACAGCTTATGCATGGCGGAGTGGTCGAGAATATACGCTCTAGTGAGTGAATGACTCTAGTGAGTGCATTCTTCTGGTCAACATATCCCCCTCTCATGTCTGGGGTCGGGGGTTCGATTCCTGCGAACCGTATGTGGGTTGGTATGCCAGCAACCAGCGGAAGGTCGTGGGTTTTCTGGGTTAATTTACTACCCAGTTTCCCTCCCACAATAATGCTAGCCAATGATCTGTAATTTGAATTTAATCCTGGTTGATCCAACATGGGATGAATAAAGAACAAAACCAAATTTCCTGGGACACAAGGGAGACTAGCTGTTTGGCTTACTGTGCTATCCAGAATCAATAAAGTAATTATTATTATTATTATTTTGATATTTTTAAATGAAGAGATTTGCCTATAAATAGGACTACGAGTAATCCGTCCGTCATATTTCCTGATATTAAATGATCTTTTCGATATGCCAAAACACTGTTTTGTAGATTACTGTCTGCTCAGATACTTGTCAATTTATATTTAAATCGGTTTATCTGATCACTGTCATGTTAAGAAATCAATTGATCGTTTTTTGGTAGAGCTTAACAGATCCTGAGATACAACGTTGTTTGACTTGCTACTAGTTGGCGTAGTCTTATACATCAATGGGTTTTGGTTTGAAGCCATCAAAGAGCGCGATAACAAAGTTTTTTTAGGCTGTGATCTTAAGGAAAATGGTAATTTGATTGCCGCAAAATAGAGCTTTGAGGGAGAAGTCTGTAATTGATGTCTTTGATGCTTTTATTTTCACATATCTATAAACGAAAGAATTTTAATCTTTTTATTTTATTTTACACAAGTGAAAAATATTCACACAACTGTAAAAGAAATGTTTGGTTTATATATGTCGAATTCTTTTTCCTTTGTGTTGAATTGTTTTCACATAAGGGAAATTCTTTTCAGCCTATGTAAATTTAATATTTGTTTCACATATATGAAATTCTTTATCACGTAAGTGAAAATCTACTGTTTTTCACATATGCTAAATACCTTTTTTTAAATATGCGAAATTATTTTTCAATATGTTGAAATCTTTATCACCTATGTAAAATAAAGTCATTTATTTTACATATGTGAAAAAGAGTTTAACATATGTATAATAAAGATATAATTGGTCAAACGACTTGTCATAGCTACCAGGATATCAAAATAAACCGGATGAGCCGGAAATGGGACCCAGAAGAGCAGTTGTTGGGTGAAAAAGGTGATTTTTTTGCTATATTTGAGACCACACTAATACGCTATGTCAGACAATATTTTAGTTCCGATGTGGCTTGACCTTTGTTTTTGCAATGATGTTTTGTACGGAAATCAAATGAGCCGCTTCGACACCATGTGCACCTTGTTAAAATTGTGTGCGTTTCCTAACCTGTTATTGTACGTGTTAAATGTATGGCGACTCTTTAATATTGCTTCTCTGTTTCCATCAACATTCCAGAGGTGTGATATACGAGAGAAGTTTAGGCTGGCAAACATTTTATTGATATCTTCAGTGCGTGTGTTTCGTGTGTAAAAACAGCCTTGGGAAAACACTAATTTATTTATTGAATTCTGACAGTTTGTACTTGCTAATCTCCTCGGACTAGACAGACACTCGCCACGTACAAAACAGGCTTTATGCAACAAACCCGTTCGTGTTTAGCATTGTGGAGCAATGCTTCTGTGATCAATACAATATGTCATTTAACAACGGGTATTAAAAAAATGGCATAAACCGACTAAGAGCCTGGAAGACGTTTGTACCGGCAATGAATTGTGTTAGCGCTTCTCTGCAATTCACAACGTCTCAGATCTAAATTTATCGAACACTATATAGGCTCAAAAAGGGTTTTGTTTGGTGCAGAATATCATATGATCTCTGCGTAACGAGATCTGCCTGCGGCTGGAGTTACGCCATCAACATAGTTACAGCGTGCCGATAAATCGTCCATATTGAGTGATATGTTAAGGGCATAACATACCGTTTATAGACTCGATCTGCGACTGACAGTCGTTTGGACGAGTCAGTTTCTGTCTGTGTGGGCGATGAGGAGTCAGCTCTGTGCAGAGATGACTGTCAGGGGAACACCTGGTTAGAGGATATTCTAGCTACTGCAGATCGTCCAGGGCTCATTTCTCTGTACAATGTATAGAGATAAACACCTGCCATTATCTCCACGTATGCATTACGGCCCAGTGTGTCCCGAATCAAGTCAATATCCTCCGTAGGGCGATGGATCTTAACCAAACCGTACTACCTACGACTGCCGTAGGTCAAACTGGCTATCCGAGTGCCGTGCTCAGTTCATTGTCAATTCTCAATATTTGATGGATAACGTTTCGCAATGAGGTTTACAACATTTTGTAAGTGTCTTTTGTCGATATTTCTGTTCGTCTTAGGACGTGATTTAAGTGGGACCCGAGGAGAGAATTCAGAGGATTTCCTTCAGGAGTATTTTTCCACAACGAATGACTTGGCAGGTGAGGTAAGTTCAACCTATCTTAAACCCATACTAATTTCAGCTAGATGTTAGATAGATGCGATACACTGCTTCATGAAACGCCTTTGTTTGATTATAGAACCGCGTGGTTTCATGTTATCACCTCCATATACCGTGTGTATCTCCGTGCACGCCACTGACTCTACAAAGAAACATCCACAAAACGATGCATTTAAAATTAGAAAACTATTGGCTATGTTGTGTTGTACTATAATACAATACAAAAGCATATTCTTCTTTGTTTAACACTTACATATTTATATATGTGATAAACAAGTGATTGTTTTGATGAGATTTTCAGGTACTGAATACACGCTATATAATAATAAAGTAAAGCAAACATAGTTGCCATAAGTGGTAACGGAGTTTGTTTTTTTTTTGCAAACAAATCGTACAGACATATCGATGATTTCTCATTGTCACATTATACAACTTCATTTCTTTTAGTTGCTTTTAGAAGTCTGAAGTACACTTGAGACGGAAAGGCTCGGTATGAACCACAACCTGTTTAAGGGAAAATAGTAAAGTAAAACTTGGAGTAAAAGTTGGAACGACCTTTGGAATGAGATAATATACAATAAACTAAGAAATTGTTATCCATACCAACTCTGTCCATCTTTAGACCAAAATGTTCAGAAAATGAAAAATAAAATCATTTATTGAAGCATATCCAGCAAAGCGTTCATGAATAAAAACATTTGCGTGTTTTATAATGAATTTGTTGTGATCAATTATGACAAAGACTTTGTAATAATTGCTCACAATTACCCCCAAAGTAACATCCATGAACGAGTTTTTTCTGGTTTGCTATATTTGCCCTGGACACATTGAACTGTAGTCACAATTTATTGAGCTCTATAAATCTTTACCAAAACATGTCAAGACTGCTAGAGTAGTTTAATTAGAACTGATATGAGGTTCCTTATTGAAAATATGACTTAAATGCGTCTAACTCTTGTTAAGAATAACAATTCACGGCTCGAATTTTTATGTTACATTCTAATGATTGCGAAACTCAACTTTAATTTGAAAAGCTGTTATGTATTAAGAAAAAAGTGAAAAAGGCATCATCGGAAATACGCTACAAGCGTATATATATAATTAATTAACCTATCCAGTCTGTCATTAACGTTGTTAAAGCTTATGTGATATGAAACATTTAAATACAGGAATTGTCGCTTTTGCAGGACTGCGTTACTAGAATGAGGTCATGTCTTCCTTGGGAGAGAGAATGCTGTGAAGGACTACTATGCACAAACTTTGCCGGGAAAAGCTGTGATTTTGAGAACGAAATATGTGTTTGTACTGACAAAAAAGCAAGACTTCGTGACAGGGATATTTTATGAGTGGTGTTGGACTAGTAATGTGTGGCCTAATGGGATCTGCTAAACGAAGGATGGGATCCGATTTGGACTTCCAGCGCCGAGTGCTGACAGGTTTTCTCTGAAGAGAATTTATCGTAAGTAGAGAGTCGTTGAAAACACAGAAATTAGAAGCCTCCAATAGAAAGTGGAATGAAAAGGACACAAAGGCAATAAAAAAACTAAGGTTTTGGCCATTTTACATAATAGGGTGAAGACTTTCTATGTTTATTTCATTTGGATATCCAATATACTTTAACATGTTTCCTGAATAAGTCAGTCCAAGGAGAAGAGAGAAAGGAGAACAACGGCAACAACAACAACAAAAACGCGCCAAGTAAACTTGGTACATACTGTTCCAAACTTAAAAATGTCCCATCACTAGAAAAGAAACTAGGGAGTCACGAGTCTGGCGAATATGACTCCTGTTGCCATAGTTATATTATTTTGCTTTTTGGGCACGGTTGATTTAGCGGCACTAAGAGTGGCAAGATAATACAACACAAAACATCTAACCGGACAGCCACACACGTTTAAGGTTTTAATATTTTTTGACATTATCCAGCAATCATACGAATTACTAAATACACTGACGGTCAATGCTATATTTCGGCCACCGTTTGAGATAAAAGGTCTCAACTTAAGTCGGTCCTCGTGTCTGTGCCAAAATGCTAGCTTGGAGCGTCGAAAACGTCACATTTTGGACCACCTGATATTTTACTTTGGTCTTGTTTTAAATTAGGTGTGTTAGCAATCAGTTAACGATATTCATCACGACATCGATCTTTTGAAGGCCAACACCTAGGGCTAGTTAAACTCCGAAGCTAGATGACGGTAAAGTTGTCTTGTCCAATGGCTTTTCCTCTTGTCTGTTTGTAGCCAATGGCGTCGATGTGGCGCCATTCACCCAATGCGCTGGACTTCGTCATATGAATGGAATAATCTTGAATATAAGTATTAGCAAGCACAGTGTTAGGTCCTGCTTATACCTTTACTGGAAAGATGAAATTAGTCCGATTTCCTCCTCTCAAAACAGTTACATTAATTCATTGTCATGTTAATGGAAACGTCTGCCCTGTTAAATCTCTAGAGAAGTACACAAATTTGGTTTGTTTCATTCTGCCGTTCGCGAACATCATTTAGGTATTGGCTTGTTATATACTCAATACTTCTCCTTATCGCCCTACATGAGATGTTCCTATCCTGATTTCTCTTCTCTGTTTTCCATACACATCTATGTGCCTTCATATATTTGCTCAGCTCTTATACTAATCTATCCTTAACATGTAATTGTTTTTATTTTAATTTATAAGGTATGTATATATTCATATTTGTATTAATGCGCTGTGGGTCACTTATTGACTATCACACTTAACTTGTAAACTTTTCTATCAGTTTTAATTCCAGTTTACTTATATCAATCATATCTGTATATATTTTATACGAATAAAACGGAGACATATCTTTCGAATATTTTAGTATTTTTTTAACGTTGGTTAAACCTTAGCTTTACCTTCTGAAGGAAATTGCACAACTTTAAAAAAGCCTTTTGTGGGTCTTTCGTTAACTAAACATGTTAATTTCCCATCAGTTTGTGATATATCAGAATTGTTGGCCAAATGCATATAGGTTAAACGGACATCATTTATTGTGTTGAATTATGCTCTCTAATTTTCTAATCGAGCTCTATCCATTTTATAATTGGATCTTTAACATGGGGTAATGCTTAAACTACAGTCAAATTCCTGTATCCGGCCATGTCTTGGTACTTTTATCACTAAACAGAAGAGCTCCACCAATATTAACACATCAAGTATCTATTTTTTCAAATGGGTGTCTACGTCACGAGACCTATTGTCACCTGTTTATAGTAGGGTTTACCTTTGACAGTTCACACGTATTTTTAACCGTAACACAAATACTGTTATTCGTGTGACGTCATGGACAGGGCTGACCACGCCCAAAATGTCCGCTGCCATTGGTCGCAGTTATGCATATATCTGTAACCCTGAGGTTATTTTATAAAATGAAGAAGCGATGAGTCGATACCATATTTAAACATATTTAAAGGTAACCTTTCAATGGATATAGTTGTTATTGCAGCCGGGAGCATCGCTTCAAGTTTGAGCAAGCGTAGAAACAAAAAGGATCATATAAAACCTGATACTCGTCTTCTATTTGACCAGATTGACATAATTTACACAAATGTTGGTCTCTTGGATGGTGTTGTGACTACCAGTTTATAAATGGAGATCATTAGGCCTCATGTACAGTAGTCGAACATTTTTGACTTCAGCTTTTTGATTTATCAATATATTCTCGACACAGAATCATTTTTGATATTTGTATAAATAGTGTATCTGCAGAGGATGTGTTTATTGTAATACCAAAATCTTAAATAAGACAATCATTGACATAATATCAAAAACAGTTTCACAATACTTTGAAGAAACATGCCCAACAATTTGTAGGAGTTTACACATTCCATGGCTCCAGGTAAACGTTCGTTTGTGGGCTCTCCTTTAAAAAGGGCGTTTTAATGTGTTCTTGTGTTAGCCATTTTAAACTACGACTCAAGTTTAAGTTGCATTAGTGAACATTTAAGCCAAATGTACCCAATCAAAATTATTAAGACTGTTTTAGCGTAGCCCCAAAACATACGTACGGTGTTGAGTATAAACAGTCTCTACGGTTTGTATGTCACCTAATCCCCATTACTCGCAGCCATGGAGAAATGTAGGCCAACCCTTTTTATCCAGTATTTCTAACTTGTAATGTAATCATAATTTATAGCCAGAGAGCCCGCGGTCGTGGCTTAGTGGTAACGAGTGCGCTACCTAAACTGAACCTGCTTCGATTTACCGTTCACTGGATCGAGTCCGCCTGTCGACCATCAGGTATATGAGGGAGTCAAATGTTCTGGCTCCGGCAATCGAGGGTGTGTTTTTTACGTGGTTTCCTTCCGGTTTTCCACCGTTATAAGGCTGTGTACAGTGCGAAGTAGACAGTCCGTCGTCATATAAGTGAAATACCGTACCCTTGAATACGCCGTTTAACACCAAACAAACAAATAAAATAACCCGAGAACATTTTCAAGAAATGGAGTGCCTTTTTTAACTCTCTCGACAAACATTTCTCTTGTTTCTGCAAAATTTAACATTATATTAAAATGATTCCAATATAAGTAACTTCGGCATGACATTGATTGGCTTTTCTTCATATGACCTTTAACTTCTTTGTTTAACTCTTAAAATAGTTATGTTTAATATCACATGTATTTGCCAATGATCACGCCATAAGCATTGAGCATACTGTAATTTTGTCATTATTAAATAAAGCTTATAAAACAAGTTTGGTCGCTTGTACTTTGTAGAGTCAAATACCACAATTGTGGCTAAGGTCACAATGACTTTTGGATCCCATATTTTACAATATAAGCCAAACAGTTGCTGAAGCTCTTTTGGGGATTTCGGAACACAATGCGGTAAAACCAGAGTGGTATTTACTCAGTCCAATACTCTCCGTTTAGTCCGAAAGGTCGGTATCCTTGCATTAAATTCACTACAAATAAAAAAAACAAAACAGCACATTCATGTTCACATAAATCAGTTTCTATACAATATGACCAGTCTTCATTTGCCTGGTATTTTGAGGGACTGTTAGTCCGATTATAACATTGTGTATTATTTTATCCATCTGCAAAGTGACCATTAATTAATCATATTTCTTTCAACACAGACCACTGAAGTAGTGTTGTCTTACATACACAAGACCCCCATTAGGGTAACCTTTGTTGTTTGACTTTCTAGCTGGCAAATGGAATACAAAGCGATTTCTTCAGCACTGGGTTCAATCCCATCAGGGCACCAGAAAGGAATATTACATCACAATTGTCCGTTCAGATTCCACATTTTGAAGTGGACGTTAAAAGGGGGACTCAATTGTATTGAGCTCAACCTATACCCTTGAAAACTTTTTCCAACCCTAAATGTTGTATTTATATACGACTTTATTAAGATTGGACGGACAATAATTCAATTTGCAATAAATTTCACAGTGGCTAATAAGGTATTATGTTAGATTTAAGAAAAATGGCAACAGCATTATGCGATTCTTTGTAACACTTTACAGCAATAGTGTTCTATCCAGAGAAATTGAGCACTTTTTACGTGAGTATGGACTGTTTGTTTTATGTAGTGGTTATACTGATAAAGTGATGTCAAGCACAATGCTTTAATAGATTAGTCATAGTGTTGTACACGTTGTGACGTTTAATCCCCGATGTATGTCGATATATCGTGATCCAGCCAAAGACTTGTACAGCCTAGATACATCCTGAGAATTGCTCGAATCTTCAGCAAACACCCAGGACGGATTAGTGTTAAGGACGGAAGAATTGTCACTCAATTATTCATCGAACTTCACACCAAACAAATAGAAATTACTTTGTTGACTCACAGACTTCCATGGATCTTTCGCAGTATTTGACAGAGAAATTTAATGCCTGGAATCCCCTGACACCTCATCCAGTCGACCCAGAATAGTGGGTGAGTCTCCAGTCAATTGATCGACCTGTATGTAACCTCTTTGAGTGTTATCATTGACACAGTTCACTCTTAAATAAGCGCATGAATCGATATGAATCTGAATGTTAGTGATTAGGCTGTAAAACAAGGAAACGCAATGAAAGCGAAATAAGTAATAATAAAAACAAAAGCAAACTAAACAAAACGAAAAATTGTCCTTGGCGTCATTCCAAAATGTTCCTCGGTTTATTAAGATTGTATATTCCTGCAAGCATAACAAGCCCTGCTTTACGGAACAGTGAACACATGCACATATACTTGAAATTATATTTCGCAAATCCATCATGGAGATCCGATTGGAAATGATAATTATAGCTTTAGGATTATTTTTATATGTATTGCTGTCGCTTTAAAATTATGAGGACATAAGTAAATTCGAGGCATGTCAAAAGATGCACATCGGTAGACACAACAATCATGATCTTTGAGGTTTATTGTTTTTGTCTCATAATCTAGATTAACTCCCAGATACAAGTTGTTCAATGGGTCATTCTTTATTATCACACTGACATCCTTCAATGATATATTCCCACAAAATGGTAAATTTAGAGGCTTTCATAGATCTGCGATTTGTCAGGCAGAGAAATGATTGACATCAACCAAAACTAATCCAATATTTTGTCATTAGTTCACAAAGCCGTTTATCCTGGTAAGATTAACCCATTTGTTAAAACAGCAATATTCACCGGAGCTTAGAAATTGATCCAGGCTCGGAGAATCCAGCTGACTAATTGGACATTGTCGAAATAACGGAGTTATAGGCTCTGGAGTTATATACTGTATGCAGTTCACGGTACATCTCAAACCTAATTAATGTCGATTAGAACTGCACAGCGAAATATGTGTATGTGGGCCAGCGGCTGTGGCTCCGTGGTTAGCGTGTAAGATTACTAATGTTCTTCTCAAACATTCGTGTCACCCAGTGAACCCCATGTAGATTGGGAAGGAGTTGTCTCTGTTTGTGCTGTATTTGGTGAGACTGAAGGAGAAGCGGGTAGTCCATCACCTAAAAAAAACAAGCAAACATTTATGTTTTTTAACGTCGTACTCAAGGGCATTTCACTTTTATTACGAGAAACTGCCCACTTCAATCTGCTCCTTGTCAAAAGGGGTGGTTAAATGGAAAGAACCCACGTAAAAACTAAGTCCATCTAAAGTTGATGATGCCTCCTGTATTCTCACAGCTGAGGACAACAAGCCAATCTAAGCTACTTGGCAACCTCTTAAAACTCCAAACAAAGAGGAAAAAAAACAACTGCACAATACTGTTTTTTACCGGTTTAAAAATCGTTAAAGGTATAACAAAACTCTTTTCTTCTGTGTTCCGTCTATCGAATTTTCCTGTACAATAACATATTTGTTATACGCCATACATGTGAACCAATTAAAGGCCGACATATTCGATAATAAAAATATTTCCTTTGTGACATTTGTTTTGTTTTTTTAAGAATAACACATGTGTATTTTAAAACAGCTGTGTACATGTAACCGGAGATAATACTGTTTCATACAGATGAGTGAACGGAAAATCGACCAACGTTAACACTGACAGCACGCGACCCAGTAAAGCGTAGGTTATTTTAAATGCATATACTGGGCCTCGTGTATTTATTAACGATAAAAAGAAAGCTCCAGAACCTATCATCACTGCATTCTCATAAAACTGACATGTGTCTGGTTGGTGTGATTGCCTCATCACGTATGTAATGATTTCAATGAATTGCAATATTGCTCAAAACTGCAAAATGATTGTCAAATATCTGATTAGTCAATTTAAGACCGTGACATAAAAACATTTTTTTAAGTATCTGCAAAAGGCATATGTATAGTACACCTGAATGTTAAAAATGTTAGAATTTCTGACCATTGTTTACACACTTATCTCTAATGCTGAACCCTAAAGTTCAAACAAAGAGAGAACGCAGGTTGGCATGGTACCACCCTCCATCCCAGCTCTGCATTTGCATTTGTGCGGTGTGCGTTGTTCGTCCAAAACTGTCCTAAAAACTACTTTGTTAAATGTTTGTTTCTCGCCGATCCAATGAGCAGATAATTTGATTGATGAATGGCCAAGTGATTCTCCATCAGCCTAATGTTAAATTGACTGTAACTGAGTTAAAAGCCCGACGTTCAACCAGGAAGACTCCCTAATGCCGTTTGTGAGATGGTTTGACGTTCTAACCGAGTTAGACATTCCACAGTCCCATTTAGTCGATACTCCCTAACATTATTAATCCAGTCTTCTCAAATTCACATGCCTTGTCTAATGTCATTATCTACTGGAGCCGAAAGCAGTTCATTTTTCACAAACAGTCTTTTGTGGGTAAAAGCTGGATACTGTGAAAGGTCAAAACACCACCATAGAATGGAAGCAAGCAAAAACAAAAGCTAAATCGATGACGAACTTCTGTGCAGGCAATTTCGCATACCATCGTGGATCGAACTTGGTCCTCAAACAAGCAGGACATGCGACATTCTGCACTCAGAACGCTTTATCCTCCTTCCAATGAAGTCGACAGGCGACGTGGTAATAGGTGAAGTCTGCCTATCTCGCTTCCTTTATGCACTATCACAATATAACCACACTGTGAGAAATCAGCAGTTGAAATGGCTAACAGCCCCTTGGCAACTCGATCTGTCATCAAGGTATACTGTAAATATAGCAAACAGCCACCAAATTAAGGAACAAGCGACTGTAATTTTTACCAACAAGCACAGTGAAATGATAAGCAGCAATAAAGTTGAGAAAAGGGTGGCCGTCATTATTCTTTTACCAAGTGCAATTAAATAAAATAGATATATTTCTCATTATATACTACGGTACCAGCGAACCCTCGCTAAAGGAATCTGAGGCGACAGATATTTTCACCACCAGTTGAATCACATATGGGTCAAAATAAGATATGATTTCTGTTGTAGCTTTGAAATGGGAACTACAAGCGAGCTGAAACCAATTCCATTACACCATATCAAAATGCAATACGTCAATTATTTCTTAAGTAGCATACGTCTATTACGTGAATCAGTAATAAGAATTTTCAATTTAATACGTTTGTTTTACCGGAAGTACATTTTTCAACCCAGAATTGTCCAGCGCTGTACGTTTCATCTCTGTTCCATATCTTAAACTTGTACGCTTCGTATTTATCATGATATTCGTTTTTTTTTTTTTATTTACATAAGACAAATATTGACTGCTGAACTATGAACTGGGATTTGAATTGTAACTTCACAGACGTACAAGTTTGTTGTTTCATGGTTTCGTTTAGCAATTCTAAAATTGCAAAACTGTCAAAATTTGCCATTCGCTTTGTTAGAAGAAGACATTACAGCCTTACAAGCACATATAGATTTCGTGTCAAAGCCGAGAAATGGCTAATCGATCATCTGAAAAAACATAAATTTTGTGCCACCAAAAAAACAAAATGAATGGAAAGGATGGAAATGCTCTGTGTGAAAGCAACATCAGTAGTATAGGAAGGGCAACACGGTTATCATTTGCTATTACAGCATAAGGAAGGGTTGTGCGTGGTTATGTAGTAAATAATTGCTACATAAATACATGTAGGGAGCCATTCCTATACTACTAACATCTGTAATATGGACGACCTACAGTCATATGTAATACCCCATCACCACGCCTCATCAACTTTTCAAAATGACCTTGAGAATGTGAAGATGATTGTGTCAGGGAATCCTGACGCCAGTCTCAACCAGTTGTAACGATGACCTTGACAACGTCGCCCACATTTTACCATTTTATTTTATACAATCTGGGCTTTACGGAGACGCAGCAAAACCTTCTGTTTCAAATGGTGGCATCAACGACTTCATCCTTTAGTTAGTAAATCTCGGCCGACTGTCTTCAAGTCCATCAATGTGCTGAAGCGAAAGAAATATTTGACTGACCTGAAGCTGTCACAACTGCAACATGGAGTCCGTTTTGCATCGTTGAAGAGAACGTATAGAAATATTGACAAGGGGCCGGTTGTTCAAAAGTGTCTTAACTATAAATCAGGCTTAAATTCCTGAAGTTGGTCCTAAGACCGTTGTTCAAACTTATTAAAGACAGGTTTTATCTAAGACCAAAGTAAACAAAGATAAGACAAGTTTTATTAATCGGACATCTCACAATGCAATATTTTTTTGTTATTTCCTTGGCAACCTGGAATAACATAACATGCATGATTTGAGATCAGCCCATTCCACATTTTTTTCACGCAAATAGCATGACGTAATCGTTATCATCGACGTCATTGGTGACCACCCAAAGATCATGAAGTCATTGCGTCACGTTGTTGACGTCATGACGTTATCTTCTCACAGCGTTGTCCTAATTTCCTTCGTCAATACACAAACGCGTCCTCAGCTAACTTAAGACTAATTTGTATACTATTAAGGTTTTTAAATGGTTGATCAACAGTCTTATGTTTAAATACCAGTCTTAAACCAGGTTAAATGAGGCAGATAAATACGTATATAATACATGTCGGTTTAAAGTAGAATATATCATATATCTATACAAGGATTATACTACTGATTAGACAATTTATAGCCTTCCACAATGCATTTAACCAATTTGTTACAATAATTTGGTGATGTGTTAACAATTCTCTAGATTTTTCAACGCAATAGGCTTAGAAAATATAATTCTATAATTATGTATCAAGTATTTTTCGTCGCTCTTTCACTTGTGAGTTCACTAGGCTTTGTGTAGCAGTACCTTGGAAGATGGACTTTTCTTACATTTATTTAATTGGGACATATAAATAGAAAATGGTATTTGTCCCCAATTCCGCTCTTTTTTCACTCTTAGCAATACTGTTACTTTGAGGGTCTTTTGAAAAGGGTATGGTTTAATATAGAACCGTGTCCACTCCAAAGTCTTGTTATGGTTCTTGATGGACCCATAACAATAAAAGGGTTCGTTGACCCATCTTATAGAGGAGTATTGGACCCATCGTTTTGTCTCTGATTTATTGGCTATTTATTTGTCAAAATAACGGCGACATTTAAAACTTTTTCATGTACATTTTGTGAAAATGCTTGAATGTGAACTTAGATTACGTTGTACATGTATTTTTAAGTTCAAGATCTAATAAAATGTGTAGTTGATTATTTTTATTCTCTGAGTATATTCAGAGACAGCACATTTTCCGAAGATGCGCGAAGATTTGGGGAGGAACAAACTCGGACACTTGTCAAGATGGGACTCATCTAAGTGTCAAGTGAGAGTTGAGCAAAGTTCTATGCTTAATTAAGTCGTTTGGTGTCAATTTACTTTGACAAAAACAGAAGCACCTTCACATCAATGTTTGTTGATCCTAATGTTTTAAAAGTACACGCCCCTTATGTCTAAACAAGCTGCGAGTAGTTGGAAAGAGACCAACTGTCTTACCTTTATTTAGGGCCTATACATTTGCCCTTGAAAAAATGATTATGTCAAAAACGGTTGTAGGCATCATATGTTTAAATGTAATAATGTCGATTACATGGAAGCTCATTAACTATTGTGGAGTATTGGTTAGTCCTGACTGTCTTTAATTCGATCAATATAGTTATGGACGAATATTGAATCCTTCAAACCGTAAAGTACATACAGCTGCAATCGATCAATTCAAATGTGAACTATAACAAATTAAGATATGTACATTTACTTCATTGAACCAAAACACATAAACAAAGTACTTTTATAATTGACATTGTAAAATTGATGGGGTTTAATCTTTCGTTAAACCTTAAGACCTTCAGACAGTCTCCAGAATTGAAAATAGATTAGTTTATTTAAAGGTCTCCTACAAATGCCAAGGAAGGCCGACAACACATAAGTAGAGCCTGTATGGGATTCTATTGGACTAAAAAATATCGTAATTATACGGTCTTTTTATTGACCAACAAACCAGAAAATTAAGTAAATAAGTACTAAATTATAAGAAATGCGCAAATAAGTTATCAATAATAAGTAAATTTGAAATGAGTCGCAAGCAACTAAAAATATTTTTAAAAAATAAGTAAATCAAAATTAAGAAAAATGTATATTGAAATTTAGTAAAAAAAAATGTATTATAGTATTATGTATTATAGAACCCTATGTGGTTCGGTGTGGAACCCTTTATGATTGCATATAAAACCGTTTTGAAAGGGTTCTATATCGAACATTTTTGAAAGGGTTCTATATAGAACCGTATTGTATTTAAGGGTTCTATAAAAACCTGTATTGAAAGGGCTCTATAAAGAAACGTATTAAAAGGGTTTCATAGAGAACCGTAAAGGGTTCCACCACAGCCATAAGCTGAAGAGCCCTTTATAGTTCAATATAGAACCTTTTAAGGTTCTGTACTGAACCCTTTACATTTCAATATAGAACAGTTTTTAAAGAGCTCTTTATAAAACCAATATAAAATGGTTCCATAGAGAACCATGAAGGGTTCCACCACATCCATAAGCTGAAGAACCATTATTGGTTCTACATAGAACCATTTGCTCTAAGAGTTTACAGAGAGAACAAAGTCTTTCATTTTTTGGAAGATTGTCCATCCACCCGTTTTCGATTGGGAGTTTCCTGTGCGAAATCTGGAAATGACATTTGCACTTTTCTTTTATCAATGTTTACAAGGTATTGTACTAGACAAAATTCTGTTTTAAAAATATAATAAAATAAACCCATACAAGAGTGTGTACAATCGTTTCTTCAGTGTTGTTTGTATTGGTCTAGTAACATCCTCTCTACAGTTCACTTGAAACAGAATGTATTTAATGATTGATACCCATGGGATATTAGCCAAGTTTTCTAGGCCCAGTAAATATTTATACAGAACATGTGATTCACTTGATTTCAAGTGTTCATTTATGATGTGGTCATACCCGGCCGCCTTTCTATTCTTAAGGTTGTATATTGCGGTCTCAATTTCAGAAATACTTATTGGTACATCAATTTCTGGATGTGGCTGGAGAACGTGTTTTTTTTTGTTGGGTCTCTTTTCCTACCGCCATCACTATCTAGCGTGGTCACGCCTTTATACAACTCATATAAAATAAAAACATCAATACCAGTATATGCATGACTTTCGCCAACTCTTTTTAGCAAACTCCAATAATCTCTGGGAGAGCCTTTCTCTAACTTCCATAAATCACAAGAAAATGATAACAGTTGATTAAAAATAATGCAACTTAATTTTAAAGTACATCAATTTATATAAAATAAGAAGCACGAAAAACTAAAATATTCACAAGACAAAATATCATGAATACAAGTGTCAACAGTTTCATACGCTCATTCAACATTTATTTAACTATTTGTTCATTCATCTACAACTCTCAAAGTTCCTTTCTCACTATAAAAGACTGAACGCAGTTGCACTTATAATAAGATACGTACAAATATATGTCAGTCACACAACAGATAGTAAAACAATATTGCAATTGTCGTAAATGAAAATTGATATTGACATTTGGTCCTGTTTCTAAAATATTAATTCAAAAACCTTTCAAAAGATCATTTTCCGCTGGGTCAACATATCTGACCATGGTGTTTATGTTGGCATACGGGTTAGCAACGAAGGGAAGCGAACGACATCTCTTGTACATTCGTGTGGAATGTTTAGCTGATGAACTACTTATTTATTGCAGCTCCGTGGTCTTCTATTTCTCATCACTGGCGTACAGTTTCGGTTATATGTGTTATAGGTTATAGGGGTAAATCCAACTGTTTCCGTCCTCAGTATGAACTTCAGCGTTTGTGAATTACCATCCAAGGAGACTCCAATGCTTTTTCAAACTTAACTTGTGTGTTTTCGCAGCACTTTCACTCACATGACGTCATGGCAGCCTTCAATGAGCGTATGAACCTACCTCCCGGTGACACTAGCAAAAACTAGCCAGTAACACGACCGTGACAAGAGGAAAACCTTGTTGGGAAAGTGGGGAAGTGTGGCATTCTTATTGCAACTTATCAGGATAACTCGGCGAACCCCTGCCCACGACAGCCCTACTATTAGTTTTTGAAGCTGTCATCCTTTTAACTTTTCCATCTATATTTTGTTGTCAAACTTTTGCTATAATGAACAGTTGTACCATCGATAAAAGTCCAGAAATTGGTGCAACGATCGCTGAACAGTAGTACACAGTCCTATCACACTTAGAATTCCAGAAAATCCACATTGTGAAGGCGGCTGAAACAAATTAAAGACCAATAGGACCATTTAAGTTCAGCAGTGGACCAATAACAACAGCAACAACAACAACGATGTGCGTTAGTCCCAACGTTGTTCCTTTTAGATCGTCGTATATTATATATAAGGACGTAGTTCTAGTGTTTGGTTTAAGTTCACGATTAGGTTTAGATTAAATAGGAACTATAACCTACATTTAGGGTTATTGTTAAGGTATAAGGGTTAATGTTAAAGTGGAGGTTTGGGTTGAAATACCCCCTATATCACTCGAGAGGCTTCCACTTAGCACACTGAAATATGCCTTGCTTCTAGCCGGTTTTCCTTGAAAAGGCAAATGGGTCTGGGTCGTTACCAAAAAAGACTCAAAGAAATAGTACGACTTAATTCGGATATTATGTAAACTGAGAACACAAAACCTTTCTCTTGCTCATGTTTATAGGTGGATTTTGAGCACTGCTTTCTTTCGCCTATTGGCTAATTGGTATACGCCATTATGTATCTATGAGAATGAAATAACCAATCAAACAAACAAGCAAACATATTTAAAGATCAACATGATCAGTGTTATGTAGAGAGTGCACGGTTTTCATCTAGCTTAGGTTGAAAACAAAATAAACATCCTAATTAAATTGGCATATTCTAACGCCAAATGAAAATCACCCGGTTCATTTTTAAACAGGTTTTCGGTGAACAAAGCTCTGATGCAATATTCACACATCTATCACAACCGAGAGTAGTGATGGTACCACAGTAACGATAATCTCGCGAGTAATCCTGTAATCTATCTTTGCCTAAGTTTCCGGTCCTTGAAATTCATTCAATCTGTGCCAGCGCCTCGACATTTTGAAACAATGGTGTAATTCATATTGTGGGTAAAAAAAAACCCCATCTAGTCCATAACTATTTTATCATTCGTTTATACGTACAATACTATTTCAAAGAAAATAACTATTGTACATTCGCACGATATACTACATGCAAAGGGACGGTACTGCTATATATCACGTATGGTAAAGCTTATATGCTTACGATGATCATTTTAAAATGATTAAAAATAACTTTGTTGAGTTTATTTTTCTATTTTGTAAGGCTGTCGTATTATTCACTTACCTCCCATATAACAACCAAATTTCAGAATCTCAAATAAATTAGCAAACATCTGCCAGTAACCACTAGAGCCTCGTTTTCGTCTTATAAAAACTGCCATGGTTAAAAAAAGATAAACTGCAATGGCGAAACAACCTCCAACAATCAGGAACAAAGGGGCGATAACTTCACAAGTTGGTCGGTTTATTGCACCTAAAATTGAAACGAACACAAAAACAATATATTTACATAGTTCAAACCTTTTGTGCAATGTAGGTAGCAGAGCGTGGGCCAATAAAAGAAGACACGCGTTTATACATTGAGGGGTTTCCCCTTATTTCAGTGTAACAACGAATACGGCAATTCAACGAATACGGCAATGGCGGGTTTAATGTTTGGAACTGCCTGCCAATGTATCTTAAATTATATAAATGTAAAAATAGAAAAATGATAAGTGCGTTATTTATTTTGGTTTCTACAAAGATAGTGGTAACATTGATACTTGAACTGTGGTTGGGAATGGATGGATTTTATATGAGATGGTTATACACAAGGGTAGGCTAGTTCACGTTAATGACGACTGATTTTTTTTACAGTCTTAACTTTGAAGGACGATTAGTAACACAGTATGCTAACTCCCAAACCGTGGCGGTAAGTGTGAATCAAATTACACCCCTATATGTGATGTTTTTGTCTCTCGGACAGTTTTGCTATCTCTTTGAAACCAAATTTAGTCTGTATAGTATATTTTGTCTATTAAATTTACACTTACCTATGACGAGGAAGGCAATCAGAGCTGGAACATCAATGCACATCGTGAAGATAAAAACTGAAATATAATGATACATTAAAACTAAATTCTAGATGAAATATTCACATCACTCACATCGCGTAAGATAAAGAAATATTCTTACCACATCACGACACAATTATACCATCCATATTCACATCCCACCAAATTCAGTTATAGATGTAGCATTGGTCAAAATAGTTAGCTTACTAGTGAAATTGCAAATGATGCATTGATTGATTGACTAATTAGTAGCGTACTGACTGACTGGTTGGTTGATTGATCGATTACTGGGCTGATTGAATAGTTGAACGAATGACTGACTGACCGATTAATTGATTGATTTGATGGTTGATTGATTTGTTGGTTGATTGAAGGAATAATTGGGTGATTGATTGAATGACTGGTTGACTGATTGGGCTGACAATCATGTAAGTAGGGTAAACTGTTGCCTTAACATTGTAAGCAAAATACAGGGCTGTCCACTGAGAATTAATTCAAACAGACAAAGGGTGGCACAGAGAAGTCAGCTCTCTGGGTGCAGCTAAGTTTAAACACAAACAAACGCATAGTCCATGATCTGTAAGTAGGTCTTTGAATACAAAAATGTATTCAAAATAGCATTGCTTATTTAACTTTAAAAGCTCTCTTTCACTAGCAAATCTAGTCGCTCAGTCCTTTTTCTAATGTTATCTAATTCTGTACTATACTGTGCCTACTATACAGTTTGTTCGATTTTATTCTTCAGCGCAGGGTCAGTCGGCAGAAACCTTGCTTTCCATTTTGTAACCATCTAGCTTTTTTAACGCAGACTGGGAAGTTTGGGATAAAACCGCACCATTACTGTCTTACCAGGAAGTGACGAATGGGCTCAACTTTTACAAAAAGACACAGATGCATACATATTTGAAAACTGGTTATGTAGGTCAATATAAAATCGAAGAATTTTATTTATTTAAAAATGATTAAATTTGTTAGTATCTTTATAATTTGTTTGTTTGTTTGATTTGGGTGACTGGTATCAATAAAAAGGGAATCGGATTGATCTACAGCTGAATGACAACAAGGCATAGTTCCGGTGTATTTATATAGGGGTGAAATTTGTCTTGCTACGACCGCACAATTTACGTTGTTTTAGCGAATGTTACTACATTTAGACATTCAAAATGGTACCGTACTAGGTTTATGACCAAGCGAGCAGTAGGCCTACTTAAGGCATGGAGGCAAGGCCGATTCCGGTTTTTAATCAAATGCATGCCAGTTCCCGTCGTTGTTGTTTTTATGGCGAAACCATGCAGCTTCCACAGTGTTCGTATCACTTTGATATTGCTTCTTTCATTAATCGCACAGCTGTGGCTTGTCGACAATAGTGTTGAATGACTAACTTTTAAAAAAGCCCGGGCGGTTTTCAGAGTCCAATGAACATTACAACTACAACGTCTTATGCTTTACTACGTATGTGACGTTAATTTCCCCTTTGCATGTTTAATGCTCAAAGCTAGAAGCTATTTTGTAAATCCGCTAGGTCAGTTAATCTATCAAAGGGAGAAAAAAAATTCACAGCTTGTGGCAATTCAGGGGACATAACTCTCCATCACACTTGGAATCAAGGGACAATACTTTTGTCGGAATATTGACTTCACCTTCTTTTTAATAGTCTAACGAAGACTGATCTCTTATTTATTTGATATGCCAATGAATATTTCGCTCCTTTAATATTTAACTAATTGTTTTAATTTCTAGATGCGATTGTACATTTAGAAATTGTTAGTTTTGGTTTGTTTCACATCTTTTACGGTTCTCGTTCCTGTGTACACTCTTCAAACATGTTTGAGCGCACACTTATAAAATTGACTCAAGGCTTCATTTTATTTATTTGCGGATTTGCTCAGAAGGCCAGCTGTCTTTACAGGAGGAAGCTACATATCATGGCCATTCAGACCAAAATTCGATTCCAAAGTAGGACTTAAAGAGGGTTTGCCTATCCATCCGGAATTGAGGAATCAGTAACATAAAAGCGCCATTTGTCGTCATGCAGTTTGTGGCGTAGTGGTCAGGCCGACAAATTATCCCACTCACCTCTGGGGTCGTGGATTCGATTCCCGTAGGCAGTATATGTGGGTTCGTATGCCCGTAACCAGCAGAAAGTCCGATAAATAAATAAATAAAA
>JAVFBW010158821.1:0-11783 GCA_034783835.1 Mopalia ciliata
CCCCCCCCCCCCCCCCCCCCCCCCCCCCCCCCCCCCCACGGGTTGGAGATTGTCATTGCAAATGGCTTGAAACCTTTTTCGGAAGAGTAAATAATAATAAAGTAGGACCAGTCTGCTTTACGCAGCCCAACCGCCAGGGTCTACGCCTTCTCCGCCGACCCTTTATTGGCTTCGGGCATCTCGCCATCTGATGTCTTTTCGGCCTCTGATAGCTTCTCGGCCTCCTCGGCCTTTAGGTACTGGAGGAGAAGAACATAGGGTGTCTTTCCCAGTCCGTCGACACTAGGGCTTGAGTGTCGACCTGGTGTGTCCATGACGTAGTCGACTGCGACAGCTGTGTACTCAATGACAGGAGTGTGTTATGTGCCCCCAGGACGTAGTTGACACCGGTGAGAACCGGTTTTTCCCACGCTTGTGTTTTCTCCTACGTCCGCGCCTCAGAGCCACGGTATAAAGGGAGCGCTCTCGGTGGTTTGGCCTTTATTCCAGACCTGCCTGCATTGCCTTCCGACTAGCTGCGACGACCCACTTACTTACCACACTACCCACGATGTTCTTTTGTGATACTGCGCCATCGAATAGAGAAACACCCCTATCCACAAAAAGAAGAAGAAGGAGAAGAAGAAGGAGGAGACGGACAAGCAGCCGAAGGAGACGAAAGCCGCTTTGTGTGTGGCTCCTGCTACCTATCGTTTAAGCGTGCGTCACACCCACGACCCATTTCAACATCCAAGACTTGCTAACCCCGAAAAACGCTAGCCCTATGTAGAGGAGATGGAGGTACCACACCAACCTTTTAAAACACTGGGCCAACCCTTACAGCACCCGACCACACCGCCAGAGCCCTTACTCCCGACCTCTGTGGATAACCTACCATCATCCCTCGTAGCGGATGGGCGAAAGCGACCACTCGACGTGCTACCCAAGGACCCGGAAATCGCTGCCCTGTACCACCAGCATTGGTCCACCATACGGCAGCATTTTCATCGTGGGGGGGCCTGTCCAGGGCCTCTACAATTTTCGTCTCCACGGAGAGTGTGTCCTGGATCGCTTGATAAAAGTTATTTACCACGACCAGACGACCGCGTTCAAATTAAACTTTTCCTACGTCCTGATCCTGCGACATCGTGAGACCAACCAGCGTGAGTACTATAACTTTGACAAGCGAACCCCAGGGTCAATTAAAGAGGAGTGGGGTTGGGAGGAGATGTCCTCGCTCTGTTCGAAGACTTATTATGGCTCCGGAGCCGGGGGTGATAAATTCTCCTGTAAGGGTGTGAGCCGCACCAACATCACCATGGAGATGTATCGGGACGTGCTTCACACCCAGAATAACCCGGTCTCGAGCTCGATGTAAGGCGTAGTACAAACAATATTGGCCACATACGGCTGTCGTGTCACTTTGTAACATCTGCGTATTCCACATCCAGTGACAAGTCGTCTGGCTCAACCACGCGTGATGACTGAGGACAGCGGCGGTAAGCCGTACGAATCGAAAAAGTCATCGTGGCCCTTACGATCAAAGAACACAGCCACCCAATGTTCACCGGGTTGGTCACACTGGTCCGTACTCAAGATATACCCGACCGGTGAATGTTGGTTGGGTGGCCTATGATTCAGCCGGGACACGCCTTGAAACACATGCGACCTGTGCCAGTTGCGTGGTGTTCATCGTGTGTTCTTATCCCTCTAGTGGGTTGGGTGTGGGCTAGTAGTTGAGGTAGACTTGTTGTCAAGCTGTCATCGTGTTATGTGAAATGAGCCAACCGCTTCCCTCGAAAGTGTAGGGTCACGATCACCTTATCCCTGGAGAATGGGATCAAGCGCCTAAATTGTATATCGATTTCCACCGTGGTGAACTTTTTTCTGCATGGGGAGGTATTGAATAGCTTGAAATTCACGGCTCATTTGGACGCCGTCGCAGTACATGTACAAGGCTTGAAGCCTGGTATCAAGCTCATGCGCTATACTGACCAGGTAGTCGAACTCCATCCCCAGCAACCGCTGCAGTCGCAGATTTAAGCCAAACTGTGCCTTCTTCTCGAACCTCATTTGAAACACCTGACTATCGTTATCAAAATTGAAGGTTAAGGCGTCTTTGATGTTGTGTAGCGTGGAGAGATGCGTGTGTTTCAACAACTTGCCCAAGGCATTGGCCACAGGGTGTGTGAATCGGTGATCGCTGCTCGAGCTGGATGATATCGATGTACACTTCACCGGGCTGGACCTTGAACCACGTGTGGGGGTACTGAACACCCACTAAGCCACATTCCCACTCCCCCGTCAATCGGATAGCCTGGGGAAGTTGGGTCGTATAATGGGTGATGGTATTGTTGCTGGGTAGGGTCACGTAAAACATTTCGCCGTCCCAAACCGTCGCACGTGTTGGTTTTTTAATAGGGACTCCAACGAAGAGGGGGTCGTCGCGAGCGTCCTCGCCCAGTGGATCGGCCAATGGAGGGTCGCCCAGTGGGTCTCCCCGTAGTGGCTGGTCTCTAGGGGGTTGGCTGTGCAGTTCTCTGTGGCTCTCTCTAAAGGGTAGCTCGCTCTACGGTTCGCTGTGCGGCTCTCTTGGAGGAGGGTGCTACCTAGGCGATGCGTTGTGCGGTGCATTGTGCGGCTTGCTGGGTGGCTTGGTGGATCGCTCTCCCGGCGGTTTTCCGCTGCGTGCTTCCAGCTGATGGTTCGCTTCTCCGCCTGCTTATACTCCGAGCTGAATAAGCCGTCCCGCCGCGGGCATGCTGGTGTGCCGCGGCCGCCCCGCCCCGCCCTGCAGACGGTCCCATGGCGTGCCCGACAGGAACGCCCACGGCTGTGACCTACTGGGGTACCCACTGGGCGACCCTCCACCGGGGTGCCACTGGCGTGGTGATGAGGTGTCCGAGGGGGTGTGGTGTACATAGGGGCTGTGAATCTTAGTTACGATCCCAGTGGGGAGGAGGTCTCGATTGGGCTGGCAAAGTCCTGAAGGGAGGCGAGGGAGGAGGTGTCAGAACGACTGCAGCGTGGTGGGGTCTACAAAACCGATCGGCTGAAGCTGGGATGCTCGGGGTTCCACCATGTTCTGTTGGAGATTCAATTTATCGGTATATTCTTCGCTTTGAACGCCCCGGCCAAGATCTCACGGCTTCGGGCTGCACCATGCCGTCCATCTCGCAGCGCATCGTTGATGAGATCCACCATATGTATCTCGCGGAGGACACGACCGTCGATGACCAAAGACCCCATCTCATTCCAACCCGTAGTGGGGATCGTCTTGATGCGTTGTAACCAACGTCTTGGCCATCATCTCGGGCTGTTGGCGTGGCGGTGGCTGACAGAGCTGAGGGTTACGGGTCGGTGGCTGAGACGCTTGGGGTGAATAACCTGGTGTCCGTGGTGGTGGTGTTGGCTGTGGACCGCGATGACGTCCCCATGTAGTTCAGGATGAGCCCCATGGGTGTGGAGGAGCGGATGCGGGTGGGGGCGTCTCATCCCCACGGAAGCGCTGGTGAAAAGTCAAAAAGCGCTGCAAAGTTTGATGCTGAGATTCCGACACGTTGACGCCTCGATCACGTACGGCCTGCCATAAGCCATTCACACCGCTGCAGGCCGCCGAGCTTTTGGCGTCGTAATACAACCGACGCAACGTCTTATCGAGCCTCGTTGAGGAGGGTGACGGGGTAGTTGACGATGGAATCGGGGTGGTAGACGATGGTGACGGGGTTATTGACGGGGTTGTTGCCGGAGTCTTTCGTGGTCGTCTTCTCTTCTTCTGTCTACCCATAGGGATGGTGTGATTAGTAGGGTTGTAGGTCTTGCGGTTAACAGGAACGACTGAGAAGGACGATACACGTGAAACACCCCCAAGACACCGAGTACGGCTAACGGTGTGCTCAGTCGCCAGATCGTGGTGCGGGATAAGTCGTTAAGCGTTGGTTATACGGCGTGTTCGTAGTAGTGACGTATGGCCTCGGGGTGTTGGGCTTGATGGCACACGTCGTCGGTGAATTGTTAAAACACGAATAAACGACCTAAATTCACCCGACCATCGTCAAACATTGTCAACACCACAGTTTTGTTAGCTCGTAAATCCTATAACGGGGCCACCATATGCGCCCAATGAAGTTTACCATCCGTCATGACATCCCAAGCGTCGACTGTATACTAAGCCCTTCACGTCGGAAACACGCGAAATGTACACTCGAGGTGTGTCGGTGAGTCCACAGCGAGCTACGGTACTGATGGGGGTAACATATCGTCGTCGTTTTGACGACGTGTCACCCCCATCAGCTGCGTGGATCGCTTGGGTTTGGGTGCTTGACGTGGTGGGTTCGATTTCATGAAGTCGGTGTTATCGCTCTGATCTGTGATCTGGACCCTTAATGATAGATAGAAGATTAGACTCTCTGATAGACGATAGATCAGACAGCAAAGTGCAGACAGTAAAGAAAACATACAGAACACGGAACACCAGATAAACTGTAAACAAAAACATTTTTTTAATTACTACTGAACATCAAGTCACAATGAAACAAACATGAAGGTGACTGGTAGGTGGGTAGGTCAGACGGCTGAACTACATTTATAACACTTGGCTGAACTGATCAAAGTCCTCGTCAGGCACAGGGATGGGGGGTGGTCGAGGTGGTAGGGGTGAAGTCCGTCTGGGGTGTAACATCAATAAGATCGGCTAGGGCGGTCTCTTCATTCTCTAAAAAGTCGGTAAACACTTTCTCGAAGCGAGCTTTGTCCGGCCTGACCGCGAAGCGGTTAAGAAAGACATCCACATTGGCAGGTGACGTCACATCTCCATTTCTGACACGTCGTTGAAATAGACCACACATACGACAATGACATCCACACGGTCTAGGGCTTCAAGCAGGAAGGGGATAACTCCCGGGGTTGACATCAAGTCCAGGGTGAGACACGTATGTTGGGTAGCCTCGCAGATTTGACCACAGGTACCGTAGTACTTTTTCTGCAGTGATGCTAACTCAGGGGTGAGGAAGTCTTCAAAACACCGTTTCCAGATGTCCTGAAGGTGGTGACGCATCGGGTGATCTAACAGTCGCATCAGCGGGGGTTCCGACGTCTCGTCTCCGGTGTTAGGTGCGGCCGCTAAGAACCCATCCACGGCCTCAAGCCGGGTTGGCTTGTTGAATACCGCCTAAGCGTCCTCGTTTAACGTGAGGCCCAGACGTTACGGGTATTGGTGATCGTCTTGTTTGTACACCATCCAATATTTGAAATGCGCGTAAATAACTTTTTTGTGCACGGTTTGAGTCGAGAGGCGTGGATGCCGTTGCAATACTCAGAATCTCGTTGGTACAGTGTGATGCAGGCCATGTTAAAGTCTACCAGCACCTGCTTCAGTTTGGCCCAGCCCCATCGAGTGAGCCGAATAGCATGGTCTGGGTTCTCCGCTTTATCCAGGTCAGCCAATACCACGCCATCGGGGTGTACGGTCCGCTGGATACGCCGGGAGAGGTAACCTTCACTTGGGAGCACTTGATGGGGTGAAGGGCTGGCTGTGGTGTTGGCTGCGGCGGTGCTGGCTGTGGCGCTGGTGTCATGAGGGCTCTCTCTGATTTTTTCCCTTTTTTTTATCTCTCCAGGGGTTACAGATAGCGTCACGGTTTTTGGCGTGGCTCATTTTGGCATGATCACCGCCTGTCGGTAGACAGCAAGAACACAGAGTGGTAGACAGGGCGCAAGAGAGACGGCAGGCAGGTGGGCAGGCAGCGAGAGTGCAGACAGGCAGGCAGGCAGGCTGTCGGGCAGGCAGCTACGCAGGTAGGCAGGCAGGCTGGTGGTTTGAACAGGTAGGTGGGTAGACAGCGAGAGTTCGGTAAGCAGCAGATTGGTCAGCAGTCAGGCCCGGAATGAAGCTCTAGCCATCAAAGTACCTCATTTTATACCGTAGCTCTGAATCGCGGACGTGGGAGAAAACACAAGCGCGAGAAAAACCGGTTCTCACACGTTCAACTAGGTCTCCTTCAATCCCCCAGGTCAACCGGTGCGTTGAGTACACCCAGGTCACTGAGATCGGGTTATGGGTTGGTTGAATACCGCTGCTTCATCATGAGCTGTACCAGCTCGTTGTTTCGTTTTTCGTTGAACGAGGTCGGAATAAGCGTTAAACACACGCTGGCACGCTTTGTGTTGACTGGTCTACGCTTCGGGCGTCTCTTAGCGCTTTGTTTGGTACTCATCATGGCAACCTTGCGCTCTCTTCTCGCTTCGGTTGAACTCGGTTCTTTCTCCGTGGTATCCCACCTGTAGACATCATCGCAACCTGTCTCCACCGTGGTTAATCCATAGTCCTTCTCGTGAAAGTACAACTGTCAACTAAAACACAAGCCCATCCCCATATCTCTATATACGTTAGTCCCACTCTCAAACGACTGACTAAACGTCATTAAAAAAAGAATAGACGACCTTTCTAGATATATACATATAAATAGTTATGTTATGTAAAACACGACGGGCAAGTGTTAGCGCTCCCTAGCCCCATTGAAAAACCAATTTAACCGTGTACCTAATGACTGAACCACACGAATGCTTGAGTGATGTCATGGACACACCAGGCCTACCGCTAAGCCCTAGTGTCTGTGGACTGGTGTCCCCATGACGTCACTCTCGTCTGCTGCTGGTGTCGCCATTTTTTTTTGTCTGTTAAATATCACTCTGTCATAAAGCCTCGTTATTCATCGCTCACACTGCTTGGATGAGGGTCGATAAGTGAAACGACGATGCTCAAAAGATACCTTCACACCTAAGGAAGAACTTCCGTCCAATTATAGAGTATCACTTCACTGTTTTATTAATAATTTCGATAAAAAATCACCCACTGTTCAACCCAGCTCACACGACTGTAGCCAGTCAAACTCATTCGGTAGTCAAAGTTGCAGCTCGATCGCTTTAAAAATTACCAAAGGTGAAAGAGCGCCTTCGCTTTTCCTAAATTCCATCTCCATCTCCACCGTTTTAGCAACGAAGAGCCGTCAACCACCCCGAAGTCCAACGCAAGGAAGCACACTTCAGCTTTGTTTTCGATCTCTGACCAGTACAATCCAACCGACTTTTCACGTGTCTGCGCTCACTGCATATAAAGAGCTGACCAATCACCATTCAGTCAAAGCACAATCAGGAAGCCGACAGATCATCAAAAACTACACCAGCCACCAGAGGTAGCTAGGATGAACCCCACGCCATCCTTGAGAAGAAAGAAGAAGCATCAGCAGTGACTGAGCCAGGCCAGCTCCATCGCACACAGTACCCAGCGGCGCTCCCTGAAAAATTCTCCAGGCTAGACGGGAGTCTCGCATCCTTACCCTCGGTAACTGGGGAGATGTCACCAAACTTAGGGAGCGTCGTGTGCTAGTACCCATCGCGGGAACTTTCTTGCAGGCATCGTTACGACTCACAGAGGCGGAAGTGGATCACTACCTCAGAGACCTCGTCACCCGGCAGTTAACTCAAGAAGCGCTAGCGGCTACTCCCGCCATCGAGTTGGAGGCCCCAGCGACCTCTCTTTAACGGTCTCTTCTTCGTCTTCGACTGCTGCTTCTTCATCCATTCCCAAATCTTCTCGTAAGAAAAAAAACTGATTCTTACTCAACGATGTCCAGTTTTCTAGTAGACAAGTTTAAATTCCACGTCCGCAGGGGACCCGTGTGCTTCTCATCCTCCTTCTCGGCCTCTGATGTCTCCTCATTGTCCTGTTTATTATACTCCTCTCCTATACTTTTTTAAATCTGACACCTGCTGAAATGAAATGCAGCAGGCGCTACCGCCTTAGTCTCGGTCTTCTCCTCCTCGGCTTTCTCCTTGTCATCCTCCTCCTCTTCTTCATCTGCCTCCTTCTCGGCGTCATTCCTCTTCTCCTCCTCGGTCTCGTCAATGTCATCCGGATCTTTCGTTTCTTCCACCTCGATCTCCAGGTCGATGCTGCTCTCACCAATGGCGTTCTACCTCTTGCGTGTGCTGCTGTGCATTCATTTTGTATTCAAAAATGCTGTGCATACATTTACTAAATAATTACTACATAAATAAGTGGGGGGAGGCAAAATGCCCCCCCCCCCCTCCCCCCCACGTTTTTATGTAATGAATCATTACTACACGTTAACGCACAACCCTTCCTTATTATGTACAAATGGGAGGCAACTGAGTTGCTCACACTATACTACTTAGGTCCATTAGATTGGTGTTTCTCTTGTACGTATGCTGTATGTAGCAAGGTAGCAAATTGCTAGAATTCCTGTGAAACGTAATTTTGTCAGATTTAATAATTCCCTTGAAGGTATATGTGATAAATAAAAGGATTTAATATTAAGGATACTCAAATCCATTACAAATTACATTTCGACGGGTTGCTTCTAAACTACTGTGAATTTTGCAGCACATGTATATATATTCTGAATCGTTTTTTTCTGCAGACAAATAACAAGTAAAAATATTTTACATAAAAAGTAAATTTTTACTACCTCTTTTTCAAATTGCTACTACTTTTACACAGTTTACGTCTATTGGTCAATTTATATTAGCGTAAAAAACAGTATATGAACCATAAAACGATCATTCAGTTTTTTTCTGTTTGTCTTAGTTTTCTTGCAAGATTGTGTTAAAGGTCGAAAATCCAAAAACTGAGTCAAGATAGTGTAATTTCAACTTCTTATAACTATATCTAAAAAAACGAAAAAGATATTCAAAATCTGAATGACAGTTTTTTAGTTTTACATGTTGACATGAAATGTGCAAAAATCAGTTCTGTAGGTATAACAGCCGAGAAGTAGGCATTTTCCCAAGTATGGTACATTGAAAAATGAAAGCAGAGAAAATAGGTACAATCTATTTTAATACGACAGTTTTACCTCTTTCATGCTCCATTCTGGAAGTAATTCAATCTTTTTTCACAATTTGTTTATATTATTGAATTGAGTCATTCTTTGTATGTTTCGCAAATAATTATGTATATATATTGTGAAATAAACCAGTTTTTCTATAAAGTTGACAAGAGCTGACCGTGTCAAATGTTAGTTTAATTCCATTCAAGCTGTGATCAATCTCTTAATAGACTAACACCAATCAACCACATATGGGGCGTCAGTTAATAAGTGCTCAATATATATAAGCTTATACAATACACAGAAACTGTTGATACGGGTATATATGCACAGCGGACAGACTGTTAATCCTCTCCAGGCAGCTACCTGTATTTAATTGGTTGTCAAAACAACACCGTTGTAAATAAGGTAATTTTATCAAGTTAACGGTCTTCAAATTCAATTTCTATTATGGGGTCAGCTCTAGGATAAAGATCACTATCTCAACTTTCGGAATTTGCAATAATAACGAAGGTGTAACAATCTCATTCATGTGACCAGTTAGTCCTGATGTAACTGAGAATCCATCTATGCATATATAGCCTAACACAATTGCACAATAGTGATCAGTGTGTCAGCCTATTTCTCACGTGATAAAAGCTCACTCGGATGTTCATTGATAGGCCCTATCTAGATAGTAACGCAGGTAGTCCGTTTGGCGTAACGTTATGGATTTCACAATGTTTTTCGTTTTTGCCTCGTTGGCTGTCCTAACAGAAGCAGCTGGACTTCCAGCTTATTTCAGAGATTGTGGTAAGCATATGCATTCATAATTCCTGCAGTTTTCATTTCATAGCATGGGCTGTTGTTGTTGTAAATATCAAACTTCCTGCTTGCTTGCTCGCCGGCGGCCGCAGCACAGTGAATAGGGCTAATTCCTCCGTCTTAGGGACGGTATAAAACGCGGAAAATCTGCGGAAAATTTTCGGGAAATTGCGGACTGGATAAAATGGACAGGGCAGGCAAATTACTGAGTTTTATGGCGATTAAAGCACATAAATCACGTATTGGAGTCATACTCGCAAACGAAAGATTTTGTAAATTTAAGTCATTTTTTACCGAGATATTGGCTACCAAAAATGAGGTAGTTTGCGATCAAGTCAGTTTATTCCCAACGGTCATCGCGCATGCGTAGGCCTGGCTTTACTTGGCTTGACCTCGTTATATTCAAACCACTATTTTCGCTGGCCGTGATTTATGAGCTTTAATCGCCGTAAAACTCAGTAATTTGCCTGCCCTGTCCATTTTATCCAGTCCGCAATTTCTTGAAAATTTTCCACAATTTCCCGCAGATTTTCCGCGTTTTATACCGTCCCTTATTTTGTTACTCCACAGACGGCCAATTTGTGTGTATGTTGGTATATGCGCAGGTATGTCTGACAAATAAAGTACTACAGCTGCCCATACAGGCCTATGTGTTACAAACAGGTAGCTTATGTCTGATAAATAGGCTTATAAAGATGCCCCATCTAAAGATACATAAACGAACCACAATTAAAGTATTTACATGTAGCATAACATGGGCCCAAGCATTGGAGTAGCACAGTGTTAAGTCCGGCTTGGATTTGCAGGGCCTACTTGCACGAAGCTTCCTTAAGCTAAGGTGACCTGAATGTTTCCCTTAGAACTAAACTAAGGAGATGAGCCTCTTTCACAAAGCTCCCTTAGCACAACTTTGTGCAAGTTTGCCCTGGTCTTCAGCACCACTCCAGTTATCCTTGTTTAGGCCTCAGTTACTCCACCACACAAGTGGTACTCCCTAACAATGCTTTAATGTGTGTATGAAACTTTGAACATGAAGTCATATTGTGTATAATTCATGCAGTTGTTTATACATATAGAACTATGTACCTTCATAGATTAAGGTGGTCTTCTGTGGCCAAGAGGGTTAAGGTGTTGCTCTGAAGATCACCATAGCCTCTCACCAATAAGGTTGTGAAATCGAAGCCGGCTCTTGCTTGTATCCTGCCTTAAATGTGAAGGTCTCCCCCACGGAAATCCGAATGTGGCTTTTCTTGACATGGCAGTCATACATATGGTACTCACTTTGACAAAACGTAATGTAGGCCTATATGTGAGAATTATACCTACACAGACTAAGGGGTTAGAACTCTCGCCATCCCCCCCAACAAACACCCAGGTGCCACCGATGTATATATGATGTATTGAGACTGTTGTTGAGAGTTAATTATTCTAAGCTTATTGAAAGCCGCTTTATACAGGAATGTTGACCAAACTGTTAAATACTACATCCAGGACTGAACCTAGGCCTACCAGCTATATATATGGTTTAAATGTTTTTCCACTATGCCATTAAGACAGGTGTAAGTTTTAAATGAGGCAACAACAATAAATATATGAGACCACAAAGCTTTATTTAGCTAAATTACAGTATTAAAACTTGAAAGTAAGGGTATAATTCTGTATGTAACCTTCTCTTCGGTTTCACTGGTTTAGCTTTCCTGAAAATGAAAAGAATGATAGGACGTTAAATACACTTATTCCATGGAGACATCACTTCAGCGTGATACTATTGTGTTATATCTGGTTCTTAGATATGATGTCTTATTGTTCTAACATAGGCCAGTCAGGCTAATAATATTCTTGCTTTTGTTCTCAAATTGAACTGTACAAACAAAAAGCATAAAGAGAATCCTTATGACCACTGTTTGAGGCTTAAACCGAAAATTCGATTAATCGCGATTCACACCTCATCGGTCGGTTCAAGGTTCAGCATACGCACATTTCGGTTTGGTTTGGTTCGTTTTGTTAAATGGAGACATCAGTTTGTGTATTCAACACTTGCCTGCATGCCATGTCAGGCAAAATTAAGAGCGACTTTACTTTATACATGATTTTGTTTTATATTTCAGCTCGAATAACGCGATTAAAACTTCATAATAAGTTCCAGTATTG
>JAVFBW010158832.1:0-11783 GCA_034783835.1 Mopalia ciliata
TCCATTCCAATCAAGTTCATATTTTGGATTTAGCATCCTCATAAGGTGTAGCTGTGCTGGTCTCATTTTGGTTTTGACCCATTTATTCATTCTTTTGTTATTTATTTGTCTGTCTTCTGCAGCTCTGTGCATATTGCTATTTCTTGTTATCGCTATATCTCAGGAACCGCTGCTCCGATCTCTTTCATGTTTTGTTAATAGCTTTCTTTCATGGTCTAGTTTTGCAGGTTTTGGTTTTGATCCATGTAATTTCTGTCTAACTATTTAATATACCTAGTAAACACAACTCTTCCTATACTGGCTCAGGCACAAGACGGAAAATCAAATCGTGAATCTATCCCCTCTTAGACCCTTCCCTCCAAACTATCCTAACAGTGTGGGCGTCAAGATCTATTCATGGATCTCTTGTTTTTAAAAGTCTACAATTGCGACCGATTCTGAAGATAGCATTACTATGTCTGATTCGTCGGCGAAATGATGTAGACTACCTTAAAAATACTGAATAAGAATAGGTCCGTCGCCTGCTATCATATTCAGTCATTATCTCTCAACTTAATTATCATTTTTCATAATAGATAATAGAATATATGGCTTTGTGTTTCAGCTGCTGTTGGCTGTAAATATATGGGAGTGTTCGGCTTTTGGTAGTCTGCGCTTTGTTGTTGTTGCAGACTCGCTACAGAGGGACAATTTCCTAATCAACTCTCTCTCCGTGCGCCCTGCTGAGGCTAAACTTGCACAGCATATAGAATATATTCTTATCGTCTTGCATTCGTCTTGAAAGTCTACACAAGAAAACAAGAGCACAAACGAAGGTTGGACACTGTCCTTTGACGCGGAGAAAAAATATTTCTTATTTTTTTGATATTTGGAACTCTTTTTGTTCATATCTAAAATACAAGTTTATTTTACATAAGTGAAATCTTTTCCACATATGTGAAAAAGTTGAGTTTTTGTGGAATTTCACATATGTTGACAATAATTTTACATATTTTGACAAGAATTCTACATATGTAAAATAAATTATTCTTTTACATATATGAAATTGTTTTTCACATAAGTGAAAATCCTTTCAACACAAGTAAAAAATAATTTCGCATTAAAAAAAAAATTGTACATAAGTAAAATAAAGCAAAACTAATTCGACATACTCGGTATGTAGAATAAAGGCAGAAGTGATAAAACGTCAGTTATATTTAGCTTTAAAAGACTAATTGTAGTTAACAACTTGTGATTATATAGTCGTATTGAACCACGGACTAACTCATAAGTTGACCAAATAAATTCATTTTTCTTATGATATATAGGCTTTGGGTTCGATTTTATATTTTTTGGTCTGTCAAACAACTAATTTTACATTGAAAATGTGAGCCTAGGGCCTATATAGTTAAACTGGTGGGATAATCAAATAGTTTTGGTGTTTAGGGCTTTTTTGTTAATGTGTTAAATAAAAATCGAGTTTACATGTCTTTGCACCAAGGTCACCAATTCAATAGTTTTATTTTTTAGTTTCCACCTAGGTTTTCACTCAGGTGGAAATTTGAATATGGAACTCTTTTTTCCCTTAGGTGGAAACGCTTTCACTAAGTTGGAAAGACAAGAGTTTCGTGTAGTTCCCACCAAAGGAAACTTAAAATAAAACTCTGGAGTTTCCATCTACGTGAAAACATTATGACCTCGGTGGAAACTAAATACCGAAACTATATTTAAAAAAATGAAAAATGGTCTTGCTGGACTCCTGGGAGATTTTGAGACAAAAAATCATTGTGTGTCGAATTAAGGTGTTTTATTTCGTCGAGTGTATTTACTATATTACTAAATTATTAAGTTTATTTAATAGAATAGATTCAGAACCAAACATAAAAAGGTGCCTCTTTTTCTCGAGAAGAGTGGGAGTCTCACCACGACGTTACTTAAGATATTGGATGGGTTTGTCTTTTACAAAACTATACGGTAGCCTTTGCATACTTTTTACCCTTCACGTCTATATGTGCTGTGTGAACACAATAAGTTAAAACTTTTTTCTTTATTTTACGAATAGTTCTCTGTCCCAGGGCAGGTTGCTTGGAACGAATCTATGCTACCTTCACTTCACACTAAGGGCAGTTGGTTTTCCAACATAGCAAAATATTTCACATTTGATTTTGCAAAGTTCACATTTGATTGTGTTGAATGGGATTGTTTTCCACTAAATACCATACACCAATGTGGCTGCCATTACTCCGCTGTATATAGGCTGTAAAGATCACATGAAGAGAAATCGGCCACAGATTTCAAACTTGAACTGTGACTTCTTGCTGTTGGGATTGGGAAATGATAGCAAACTATTCTTGTGGTTATAATAACTTGCGATTTGACCGATTCTCTTACAACTTCAACTTTAGCTCCTTTAACTCACACCACTGTAAGGATTTTTTTAATTACACAAACGGATTCGACGATAAGCACCATGGTATTTAGTCTTAAAAGAAAAAAAAATGTTCTTGAACTATATACGAAACGGTGATTTAACCAGGCTGAATATGAGCGCACTTGTTTTCAAAATGACACTTATTTGGGAGAACTCTCAGCTACTGCTGGCTTGTATTTCATGTAGTTAATAGGGATATGTTGGCAGACGTAGATCCAAATCTACACCATTTTCATACTATGGATATTATAAGCGGCCGCTGAGACTTGTGGAAGATTTTTAAATTTAAAATTTGGAAACTTAAAAATATTCCTTGTATGATTTTAACTCTGTCAATCTAAGTTCTTTCGTTTTCGTGGCTGATATTGAGTTGCTTAAAGGCAGACATGTTTGGTTGGCTGGTTGATGTTTAACGACGTGCTTAAATGTTTTCCACGAATGTTACCGCCGTATCCACAATCAGAAAAGTGGGCGTGTATACAACTCGCCTGATAAGACTGTCGAAGGGGAGGCTACCCTTGTGGCTGTTATTCCTACTAGAGAGACGGCGGGTTTATTAACATGCATAACGTTTTTATACGGAAAATAATACTTTGATAAAAACGACAGAATCAAACGAAAATGTACATTTATTCCAGCCATTTAAACACCCCCATTGTTACAGGTTTGGAGACCGTATCAACTACGATCTTTTCAAGCATGAAACGAAAGCAGACATGGTGATTTCGTTATGTATACCTTCATAGGTTCTTTTTTATATACATGACTACAATTTTATATTTTTATGGTTGAATGCATCGAATGCTTAGGAACATAATCCCCGACGAAAGCCTTATGTTATTGCAACAGCCTATAATAGTCAGTAAAACAAGAGAAGGGTTTTCTAATGTAGGACAATTATGTGTCTTAGAAAAGTCTTCTTTGTATCCAACTCAACGCCATCCATCACAATTATGATTGACTGACCGGCTGATTAACTGATTGCTGGGTATGTATGTTAAAGGACATCTCATTACACAGCAGCGTACACAGAAGTGAAATCTGACGTGTTGTGCTATGTTGAAAATTAATCTTTACCGTGTATACTTATTCAGGGGAGGTCACTCTGATTGACTAACTACAACATCTTTGTTTATTTCCATTCTGGTAACAGTGTATCCGATAAGGAACTAAAATGTTATTATAACTCTACGGGAACTGAAAGTAAACAAGCAGTCAACATCCATCAGTGGCTTTATGTTTGTATTTACATACTATGAGGTTTTCAATATATGTTGCATAATCAAGTTTTTAGGCATACCGTGCGCTTACATAAAGAAAAGTAAAATATGGTGATATCCTACTAAAACAAGTTCCAACAGATTATATGTCTAAGAATAAGTTCATGAAGGGACATTTTACTAATTATCAGTAAGTGCTGTTCTGGCACACCAGCGATTCTCCTTCGGCTACTAATCGCAGCAGATTCTCTGTCAGCGACAGCTTTTGCTGCACATGGAGCTATTCTGAGTTGGCGATTCTTCCAAAGTCAGTTGACATTTAAACTACGTAGCTAATACTTGGCATGGTGACTTTAAAAAATGCTTTCATTTGAAAACTGCGTAGGAATTTAAGCTTTGATTTATATCATTAGAGAAACAGGCGACGGATCTAGCTTATGAAACTTGCATCAACATTTTTTAAATTTATATCATGTTATGTACCTCGGTTATTGATTGGATGCACAATTTATGGTTGCGATTTGTTGCGCGTGTTTGTCGCACACGAAGAGATAAGTCACCGACATTCGGCGACAAGTTGCAAGATACGAAACGCGATTTGTCATAGTCGCCGACACAGGCTAGTCACGTCGCAAACCTGCTCCACACGGATCAACTTACTTGAGATTTTTAGTTGGGGACAGAAAATCGCCCGTGTGAGGCGGGTTTAAAGGCGATGTTCCGGCTGGCATAATAGTTTAGACTTTATGTTCCAAATCAAGATAAAAAAAAGTACATGTATACGCTTCAATCACATTCTACTAAAAAAAATTAATTTTAAATAAAAAAAACTACAGACAAGCTTTGTACCGGGTAAACAGGCCCCATGCCCACAGTACAAAAACAAGCCAGTATTTATCCTTAATTCTGCATCGTCAAGATTGTACATAGCAAGGTACCATATTTGTGTAGCATAACGGAGTTGTCATTTGCTTTTATAGACATGACATTCTATAGAGAGTTTAATTATCCATAATTTAATAATCTTCAGTTATAGCAGTTAAACAGGTTGTCTACCTTATTTCAAACTGGTTTTCGATGACAGGAGTCGGCTAAAACTAGTTTGTGTTAAAATAAGGCCTACAGTATCAGGCTATTTTCAGGCAAGATATAATTTTCTCGCTCAAAGTCTTGACCAAACTGCTCTCGATAATTGACAACAGCGTTTATTGTGAAAATATGTATCACCTACAACACAGTCAATCGCGATAAACGTTGATACACAAGTTCTTCGTCGCTTTAACTTGCCCGGCAGATCAGAATCCATCACACCCTTCGTCGCTCTACCTGCTTTATAGTCGGCATTCATGGCACCAAGATTGGTCTACCTGTGAAAATAAGCATTCATCGCACCCATCTTGATCTACTCGTAAAAGTCAGCATCGAATACTGATGCATTTTGCTGTACCTGGGGAAATCAGAATTCACCACACCCATCTTTGTCTGTCTATGAAAGACATAATTCATTGCACTCATCTTTGTCGACCGGTAAAAGTCAGCATTCATCACACCCATCTTTGTCTGTCTATGAAAGAAATAATTCATTGCACTCATCTTTGTCTACTTGTGAAAGTCAGTATTCATCGCATCCATCTTGGTCTACCTTTGAAAGTCAATATTCATCGCATCCATCTTGGTCTACCTTTGAAAGTCAATATTCATCGCATCCATCTTGGTCGACCTTTGAAAGTCAATATTCATCGCATCCATCTTGGTCGATCTTTGAAAGTCAATATTCATCGCATCCATCTTGGTCTACCTTTGAAAGTCAAAATTCATCGCATCCATCTTGGTCTACCTTTGAAAGTCAATATTCATCGCATCCATCTTGGTCTACCCAAGATGCATTTTGCTCTCATGGCACTAATATGTACCTTTCAAAGTCAAAGTTCATCATATATAACAAATAACCAATCGTATCTTTCGCTTCTTTCAATATCAGCTAATATCGTTTTCCTGTAATGTCATGTTTTTTTGGCGGTTTCTCCATTTCAACATTGTGAAGCCGATCATTCCAATAAACCCTAGAACTCCCACGGCACATATTTTATTCAGCATACAGAGGTGCTGGGAGGTGGAATAACCTACAACCATTCCGAGTGCCACAAATAATTGGAAGGATGCATACGCAGCTTCTGGCCGATTTGGAAACAACAGCCCAGTAACACCTGTTTATTAAGAGGGAGAAAATAAAACGAAATTAAGATATACATAACATAAATATTATCTATGCCAACGTTTTATTAGACGACTTCACATTATGTGAACATCTATCTCTAATCCACTATTAGTGGTTTGATCTGGTGATAGCGTGTAATACCCTTTCGAACAACTGTCCCCCCATCTTTGTTTGTTTGTTTTCTTCCCCTTTATGAGAGAAAGATCACTATTTAGCCACATTGATTGATCGATTTGTTCATTACCGACCGATCCATGGATTAATCGGTAAATTGGGATTTTACATTGAAAAGCTGGTAACTGTTTGAAATCAGTTGATAAAGTCGTTGAAAAGATTTCGCATCCATAAACATCCACCATGTGGGGCTATTCATGGATCGTTTGTTTGGCGGTTGGTTGATTTGATGATTCACTGTTATAACCACTGATTTATTCAATAACTGATTCACATTCTACACGGTGCCGAATGTCATTTCAATCATGGACGGTGATGTACTCCAGTATAGTTACACTTACACAATCACAATATGTGAAGTTCTTTACATTTTGTAAATACAATTACAATTATTTACACTGTTGGAATTGAGACAGATTAGGTTGCTAAGAAAGGAAAGGATAAATAAGCTTGAAACAATTAAATCGCCAGAGAAGCAGAAGGACGGTGAGCATTTCTGCGTCCCCTCCTAGCTAAAATGACAGGTGAAGGGGGGGGGGGGGGGGTAGGTATTTAATGAACGCATATATTTACAGTTAATGTGAGTCATCCATATGCCGTCAGCCATGCCCCAGAGACCCACCAGTGTGAACACACCCACCACGCTGCCTTCATTAGGAATCCACAAGCTAAAAGCCAGTAAGCAGCCAATGTTCACCAGAAATGCTAGAAAGACAAGATCAGCAAATTGAAAGAGCACAGTACTAAGAGCCGTTCACTAATATGCAAAGTTTTAAACGGACTTCGCTTAAGCTCTTGCTAGACCCCTTGGTCGATTTTTAGAATATTATGCAGAAGAGTATAAATGTGAACCATATAGATGTATTTATTTTTGAAAAGCTTGAATACTAAGGATTACATATTTATAAATGTGGGGAAAATCCAATTATTATTTCGAACAATATTGCAAAATGATTAAATATCAACAGAAAAAAATAGGCTGTATTTATCATGATTTATTTCTCGAAGTGCAAAAACAATAAGTCTAAACAAATTAGTTGACCTAGAACAGTCCTTAAATAAGCTAGTAAAATGTGCTTCATTTTTTAAAAAGGGGGTATATCCCACCTTAGAAAGTCTAATAAAGGTAAAATACAACTTTCAGAAAGCATTTTTTTAAATCAAGGACGAACTTCTAAAAGTTCCAGATCGCATTATGCCTTTTACAATGTTACAAATTAGAATAGTTTTCTCAAAATACCCCACAGAAAAGTTTTATCACCTGGATATGATCAAGAGAAAACTAAATTATAGGTTAAATTATTAACTCTTTGTAATTAAAATTTCGAATTTTTTTTACCAGCATATAGTTTGATTACCTAACTTTTTATCCAAGCGATAAAAAGCTAGACCTTAAGGAAATCGATTAATTCATAACAGAATGGAATAAGAACACACATCTAAGTTAGTTAAATTGATCTTATATTGTAAAAAAAATAGGTTAAAATTCACAGTATATTTGATAGCTATAAAAATCGTATTTATATATTTTGTATGTATGGTTTGAAAAAAACTTACCGACCAGAAGGATAACGAGTCTATTAATATATTTCTTCAAGTAACAACTGAGATAAGACGAAACTGCAGCTGAGCAACCGAAACAAGCCATGGAATAACCAACTTTCTCCATACCAAACAGACAGGTGACATAGGCCTAACGAAAACAAACAAATGTTATAGTTGATTTGTCAAAGACCTGCCAACAGCAGATAAATAAAGACTATTACAGTTCAATTTTAATAAAACTTTGTGTTGTTATTGATTATCGAGTACACACTGAACAAAAATGAAAACATAAAACAGTATGAATTTTTTTGTGCATGCCTTCTCTATTGTAATGAAGTAAAGCGATAGCACAGTACATCGATTTGTTCTTAGCATGCATTCAAGCCAAACTTAATCGGGTCACTTTGAGAAGGAAATGAGCTTTCTCACATGGTGAACACCTTGCAATCAATGACTGCATCTGGAGCCACTTTCACAAAGGTGTTTGTACGCTATAATTAACATGACTAAATTTTATAGTACAATTTGTTTGTGGTACTAAATTTTGTGGATGTGGCTTCGTGTCAGAATGTAAACCAGGTCTCCATTTCTCATAAATATGTTATATTAGTAGACTTTTGTCTACTACAGTGTATAGAAGACATTTGCACGAGCCAAAGTTTAGCTTTTACATTATTGTGTCAAATCTTTTCTCTTTTATTGTGTGCCAAATCATTTTGCAGTGAAAATAAAATAGAGCTATCCTTATAATCGTATGGTTCAATAAAATAAAAATAAATAAACTACCTTAGTTATTTCTCCTGAGTAAAATGATGTCTGAAAACCATGGAAAAATATCAGCGGCATGAGGGAAAGGAACAGGGGGTCCTTGATAAATATCAGCAATTCTTTCAATTGTGCCACAAACTCTCTACACTGATATTGCTCTCTATTGGGACGCTTCTCTTCCAAGAAAAGCGCAAAAATAACCACCGATAAAATCATGCAGACCACAAACGATACAATGATAATTATTCTTGTTTCGAATGGAATAACAAACACCTCATTATTGTTTATCTGATTGTGGCAAAATGACATACCACACGATTTGGAGGAGAAAGGTAAATCCAGGTGAGAATGATTTTCAAAGACTTGTGTGTTGTTCACGAAAGCTTGGTTTAAAAAGGGCAGATACGATTTGCCCTTAAGAGGAGTTTCACTTATCGATGTATTTTGAATCCAGGAAATGTCGCCCCTTGATAACATGTATTTCTCGGAAACTGAATCATTTGAGAAAAATGTAAGTCCGGGTCTTAGTTGAGAGCTACTCATAAGAATGGACGTCATTAAGGAGCCAAACACAGGTGAAAGAGAAAAACATAGAAAAAATATTCCAAAATAGTTACTGGCTGTTGTTTTTAATGGCTTCGATGTCTGTCTACTTTCAGTAATAGCTATTTTAACAAGATATGATCCTTGTGCAGTCCACATGGCAGCTTGAAAGAAACCAGCTATCACAGAAGACGGTATAACTGTGTAGAAGGTGGCATGTACGTTACTTATCACATAGATAATATGACACGCTAGTCCAATGAGAAGTGTTCGTTTTGTGCCGAGACTTCGTACCAAAGGTGTGGTCACCAGGCACGCCAACAGAAATCCCGTGTAAATACAGGCTAAAGAGGCCAAGCCTAGGCCTTCCACGTGGTTCATACTACTCTGTAACGAACGTAATGCGAAAAATGCCATGAAGAAAAACATCCAACCAACACTTAACACATACAGATTTTTTCTCGGTTGATTTACAGTCTGAACAAATTTGTCTGATTGTTCGCTATCAGCTTGCTCCCCTGCCAACAATACACGTGTAACATTTTTATGTTCATATTCAACGGTTGATGTATGGTCCATATGTCGCCAGTTATCTTTCCCGTTACTCGACAAGGTCGGTAAGGACTTAAACACACTGTTGTCTAACAAACCTGCGTTCGCGAATAAAGGCAAACCTGTAACAGTTTCTCTAACAACAACTTTTCTAGACTTCAACGAAGGAATAAGTGGCTTTGAAAAGACTCTCGGTTGATCAACAACAACATGGAGGTTTCCTGGTAATGACATTTTCTCTATGCTGTATGAAGTCCCTGAAAAGATAAAAAGTGGATATCAATTAGAGTTTATTATAAAAGTTCGACATTTACTAAATTGTCGTGCCTAGGTTTGTTTCTTTAATGCGACCATGATGTTTGCTTGAGATAGAGCGAAATTATGCTAAACTAAGATATAGGGCCTAGTTCAACAATCCGTCAGCGAATGTAGGCCTATCTGTTCTCAATGTACGACGTCTGTTGTTCAACCTGGTTAACGACAGATTTTGAACAAATCAATTATATAATTAGATTTTCTTCTAATTAATTTTAATAGATTTCTTTCAACTAAAAGTAGGATCCAAAACTGAATCAAGCAATAGGCCTACCCTAAAATGTGAAGAATCAATACATAACCAAAACACTATATACATCAGTACAGACCGTGTACTGCATAGGTTTGGAAAACTTAAATAAATCATGAGATAATAGAAAGAGATTGGTTTCAATTATATTAATGATAGAAACTATAGATTGCATTTGTATTTTAATAATATAATCAGCAGCAATGAAATGAACCGTTGTTTACGCCATACAGACCGCTCTCGTCACATTATTTATTCTTTTGGCATTTTATTGAGAAAAAAAAAACCCAACAATATATGGACTTTCGGCCATATTTAAGAGTTAAAGTATAATAAATACGGCAAGCTAAATGAATGAATGAATGGAAGCCTGTACAATGCATTTTGGAGCCAGCTGTCTAAGCGAAACCTTCATATCAAATTTGATGTTAACGGTATCACTATCAAACTAACCATGTGTAATCATCTGCATGTTGATGATTAATAACACACACGCGTAAATCTCTTAGCAGAATCTAGGCATACTGTTTTTTATGTATATAAGTCACTTTCGGTTCAATGCTTCAAATTTAACTAAATAAAGTCCCAATCGACTAATCAGTATCGTTAGTCTCGTTACTCCGGTATCATCGCTACGCTCAGCCGTTTTGATGTATGGTTACATGTAGGCCTTGTATCTTAGCTACGCTGAACCGTTTTAATGTAAGCCTGGGGCTATTGTAGTATCTTGGCTACGCTCGGCCGTTTCGATGTAGGCCTATGGTTACTGTGGTATAATTGCTACCCTCAGCCGTTTCGATGTAGGCCTATGGTTACCGTGGTATCATCGCTACGCTCAGCCGTTTCGATGTAAGCCTATGGTTACTGTGGTATAATTGCTACCCGCAGCCGTTTCGATGCAGGTTACTTCACGGCGAATATAAATCCCAACGCATGCACACTTAAATAAACCTAACAAATCCGTACAGTTTTAGAATAATCGATTTAGGTTCAGGAGAACATTGAGTTCTGAACTTTAAGATAATAAAACTGTTAAATCTCTACAAAACGAAGATTATGTTTATCGATTGATTTTAAAAAAATGTATGGCATAATGGCGACATTTGTTTGATAATGTGCGCTAAAGGCCTACATTCGAGGACTTCAGAGTGCATAAAGATCATGCCTTCTCGGTTCGAAATACGACACGGGTTCAATCTTCTAATTCAAACTCTTGAAATAATGAGTTTTAATCAACAATCGACGTTCTTGTCCTTTCAGATAAAATCGTTTCTGTTCCACAGTTTAAAATGACTTCTGACTACCAATCGTTTGGGTTATTGTGTTGAGGTCATAAAGCAATTTAATACTTTTATATAAGAAATTGTTTGATGTCACCTAAAAAAATACCTATTCCATTACGTTAAAGGTTAAGTGATAACAACACAACACTTATGTGTGATTAGGCCAAATAATATAGTTAAAGAGGATACGCTGACTATTTAATCGCCAACCAATCTTCTTGTGTTTATGTGTTGCCAGTGGCCTCGGTTGGATTCCCTCACGCCGTCACGTGGGTGACATAACCGGCGTTCAACCCCACTCAATTAAGAAAATATCCACCAATATAATGTCGCTCTTAAAAATAACTAAGTAAAATAAGTGAACACATCTCGAATATCTATATAGTTTGGCATTTTTTAACACCATTTTATACACCATACTTATGGTAATTACCTTCTCTCGAGATGTCTGTATGTTACCCATAACACAACTCGAGATTAAGGTTTATTTAGAAACTTGTCTCTG